>JAGVVM010006513.1:0-32963 GCA_019149425.1 Psidium friedrichsthalianum
AAAGAAAAAATCAAAATACAAAAATTGAACAAAGATATCGTGTTCAAAAAAATTTCCCGTGTCAGATGCTAGGTCGAGCTCATGTGGGTCATCTAATGTCTATATGAGCAATATCCGATCAAAATTATTCGAAAGGATTGAATTGACTCAAGTCGAAAGGTTTAACACTAACTTGCACCTGTGCTGAGGGTGCGCATGACAAAATTTATTTTCCTATTTTTTTTTGGTTTAAACATCAAGTTTGTAACAAAAATTTCTTTGGTAGCACAATTACATTTTCCTATCTTCAAGACAAATTTATTCCCTATGAAAAAAGTTGTGAACAAAAATAAGATAAAGTGAAAATTTTCTACTTGTTTGAATTTCTAGAACAAAAAATAAAATAATAATTATTCTCGTTGTTCATATTCTTTCTCTCCGTGTGGTCTCCCTTTCTCTTGCACCCCGACCGCCAGTTTGCTATTTGTCGGGCAGCTATCCATCGTACGCTTGTCGCATGACCCCTTCGGTTCGTCATCCGACAGTCCGCTAGTCTCTATCCTCTTGTCATAGTTTCGCTAGTCTCCGTTTGCCCGTCTCCATCCGCTAATCATTGGTTGAGGCCTAATGACCATTAATTGTAGAATTTATGTTGTTAAGAAACGAATTTATGTTTGTAGAAACCAGAAATTTTTGTTGACGTGTGTCTCTATTCAGAAATTCATCTAGAGACCAAAATTGGGCCAAAAAAAAAGCCCGAGAAAGTAATGTGCACTTTTTTCGAAAGAATAAGAAGAAGAAGAAGTTTCTGGGCCTGGCCCGTGGGCCGGGCGGCCTTTAGAAGACGTAGGTAGCTCGCCGGTTAACCACCGTCGTCCCTTCCCTCTGTCTGAAAACCTCGTGCAAAATTTACGAC
Organism: Psidium friedrichsthalianum; assembly: GCA_019149425.1. NCBI lineage: Eukaryota > Viridiplantae > Streptophyta > Magnoliopsida > Myrtales > Myrtaceae > Psidium > Psidium friedrichsthalianum. The sequence continues at coordinate 896 of JAGVVM010006513.1, forward strand.
CCGTCGAAAATGGAGGGAGGACGACGCCGAGTCCGCGAAGTGGACTTGTCAATGTTGAGAAGTCGAGCATATACGGTGCGGCGAGGATCATAAAGGCGGAGGGACAACAGCCTCTAAACGCCCTGAGGTCGTGATCTACTCGGACTCCATCTTCGTCGCCGAGATCTCCCAGCTCTGGCCGAGCCTCCCTTAGTCGCCAACCTCCGATGCGGCCTCTGGTACGCTCCTCCGCCTCTCCACACCACCTGCTACTTCAAGTCCACCGACGGCCCACACCACAACTTGTCCTTCAACACCTCTCGGCTCAATCTCCAATCGTCGCCCTTCTCGCCGGTAATACTCTCTCTCTCTCTCTCCTCTCTCTGAGGAGGAGGATTCACTGTGGCTTTGTTTATTATTAAGACGGAAGTTCTTAGCAGTGGTGGTTGGGTGGTTGACTTGATCAAGACCATTGCTTGTTCTCATTGGTGTGATCGGGGGGTTTGAAAGTTTAATTCTTTGCCTGTAAAATCGAATGTGAATTCATTGTCGCTTGAGTATCAAGTTTAGTGTTTACCATTCCTTACACTTAGGGTGCATGCGTGAGTTTCTTTTGATCTTCATAGTCAAGTTTGCTTATACTTCTTGTTGGTTGATACCGTTTTGATTCTGGTCTTCTGTCTGTCTGTTGTCCGAATGGGTAGGACAGACAGGAGGATGTGTCGTCATCATTCAACTCGGAAAGGAAAGGTTTCCTGACAGCATGTCGAAGACGATACCCTCTGGACGTGCGTCATGAATAGCGCTATTGTCAATTACAGGAGGAAAAATGTGCAGCGATGGCCTTATTTTGGAAGGGGTGTGTGATGGAGTATGAGTACTAGTCTTGGTAGTTTTGAGCTTCAGACAGTTTGTAGCATTGTTTTCTGCATTTCGCTACAAATTTTTCCTACTAGTATTATTCATGTTCTGCTGTTGCATTTGATTTCATGTCTGTTGGAGGAATCATAATTACCTCATTATGGAAGTTCTTGTCTGTTAGTGCTTACTCAGGCAAACCTTAGGTTTAGCAAGAACTGCAAAGTTGTTTTTTACCGCTACCTTGGCCTTAAGCTCTTCCTGCTCATTACTATGTTATAGAAATGTGCTTTTGCTTTATCTGTTGGTGAAATGCTGATGAGGATATTTCCTCCAAGTAAACTATGTGGAATTTGCACTCATACAGGGTTTAGATAAATCTAATCAACATGACAATAGCGAGGGAGCAGGCTCCACTGGATTGGGATTGTTCCTTTGCCTCTTCCTTGTGGGTTTCTGAGACAGAACGGTCAACTATCGAGAGATGCTTGGAAGTTGGACTCATCAGTTGGAAGCCCTGGGGCTGATATTAGTTCGATTGCCTCATGCTTGAGGAGGCCCCTGCGTCCATTATGGGTTTTCACAGAGAACTGTTATTTGGTTGAACGAAGTGCCTGATCATGATTCTTGGGATTTTACGCCAATCATACTTGTTTCTGCTTCTTGCTCAAGTGGAACTGCCCAACACAAGACTACTTCAGAGTTCAGCTGGAACTACATAGGCAGGGGCTGGAGATGATAGAGGAAAGCTGGGCGAGGGTTTATCACCATCTCTTTTCTGGAAAAATGTGTATGATATCATAGAAAGTGGTCCTGATTTATGAATCGGAAGTAGCTGATATAGTAGAGAAGCATAGAGTTTACCTAGCTCAAAGGGGACATACTGCCTCTCAGGGTCAAGTCAGGGGTCCGAGATTGTCTGTGAGTACATGCATCTTTCTTGGGATGAATCACCCTAGCTTCAGAGATGGCTAATTCTGAAGTTGATCCTACGTCTTCCCATGAAAATTGCCCATGACTTGGCTGGGGTCAACAATCTTGCTCTCTTGTGTGCTCCAACTCATTCTGTAGTGTATTTTTTGTGTTTCTCCAGCATCTGAACAACTTTTATTTGTTTGATCAAGTGATATTGCAGCCCTTTCAATAGCTTTCACATGCCAAATTTGAGTTGAGACTCCTCTCTTTTTTCATTTCTGAATCTGGAAATACTTCACTTACTCCAAATGGGCTATTCACTGTTTGGGAATCGCCTATTACACAAAGGATTTCTGATTCTTTTTCCTTGATCTTGGAACTGGGAATTTAAAAGTTTGAGGGTGGGGAGCCCTGCCAATCATTGGGCTGTACTTTATCATTCCCTCTTCCCATAGGAACAGCATAGTGTCTTTTCATGCTTCTCTTCAAGTAAAGTAGTTTACTGCCTTCAATTTTTTTAAAAGTAGAAAGGGGTCATTCTATACATAGATGGTCGTACTAGGGCTGTTGCTATTAACATTATCTAGTATCACTTTTTGTCCTGCTTTTTTCTTCTGGCTCACTGGTTCTGCCTCAATTTTTTCTTTTGGTGCAGCTGCAGAAGCCTCTGGTGTTTGATTGCATCTTGGATTGTTCTCAGGAGTCTATTTCTATCTCTTACAAAGTACCGAGGCATACCTACATCTTCCATGCTGGTGCGTACAAACAGAAATCTGAAGAACACTCGTGAGGTGTAATTAATACGAAGATACATCTTCCTTTATCTATAGCAGTAGATTAAGAGATGATTAAGTTTCTAGTGGGTATGGATTTACTGCATCCACCAATTTGCTTCCTCAAAACCTTACTTTAATTGTCCAGAGACTCAAAACAAGATCGGTTCTCCCTATTTAGCAATCTTCAGACATGTGCAGTAAACTTTGCAAGGCCGAATCTAAGCAAAGGGGGAAGACTCTTCTCATCTGTTGTCAGAATGGTAAGAGTATGGTTTTGAGATAAAGTACTCCTTTCAATTTCTTACAGAAATTATTTCATAATATTTCGTATGTTCTATGCATGAAAAAGCTGCAATCAAATGTGCTTCTGAGGATTGATATAGTCAGCATTGTTTTATGTTATTTTAATCATTGAAAGGTAGACTGCTTGATGCGTTACCTTCCACAGGGGAGGACATACAGTATATGCACTTGTCTTGCAATCCTAATGTCGTTATATTGATCGATCAAGGTATATGTATTTTTTTTTTTTTAGATTCTAGATTTGTTTTTATTCCTTTTTGGTTTTCCTTAAAATTTGGGCTGTTAATTAGGAACCTATGATGATGGAAATCCTTTAGCGAGACACTTGTCTACTAATTGTAGGACGAGTGCTGGCGGTGACTCGTTTAATATCTTGCAAGTTTGGCAACAAATGCACGACCGTTGCTCCAGAGGAAATCTAACGCAGGTCTTCAATTTCCTTACTGGTGGAGGACGAGTGAGTTCGGATTCTTAAGATTATGGACGTTGCTGCTTGCATGAATGCTAATCGGCAGGGATCAGGTGCCGCTCTATTCTTGTTTTTGTTTCAACAAGATTTCTACAAAGATCTGTGTCAAACATCTAGGGGTTAGGATTCAATGCCCTGCAAGTCGCTCTTCTACCGTTAGTTTGATTGGTGACTAATTAAGATAGGAGTAGATAATAAACTTTGTATAAATTGCAAGGGAGGATATATTGTAATGTTGAGTTGCTAAGAAAAGAGGATATCTGTTTGTCCGGCTTATATTGTACTCTTCATCATCATCTGTATTTATCGTGATCGCTCACCTGCAATTCCTTTCTCTGATGGGGGGTTTTGTTGGAAGCACAAACATCCAGGATGGTCTAAAAGTCTTCTGTTATTCCGAACTTTATTAGCTGTTTTGAGCACATTGCTTTCAGTGCATCTCATCCTTCAATCAGTGTGATTCAGTAGGCTAATCCTCTTGCATCTACCTAGAACATTCAGAGGATCTAAACGTTCTTGCTATTCACTTCTGATCCCAGGAGTCCTCCGGACAGACACTTAAGTACACAGCATTGTAATGGGTTGGGCAGGGAGCTAGTTTTTTAAGTACCCTGTGGGCTTTACAATGGGGTTTCCACATGGAATGGAGCAACCATTAGATGCCTGAAAACACCTTTACGGGCGTGTGCAACCGTGGGCCCTCGAGATCAGTCTGTGAGCCATGTTGTGTGCTGGTCGGTAGGGGACTAAACGAGGATACACTAAAGGTAAACACAAAGTTAGATGGATAAAAATGAATTGGACATTGACACTGCCTGGTGGTGCTGCAGCTTACCTTAGAACCAGATCCAAGCAATATTTCGACCTCCGTGGAACATTGATGCAACTGTAAAGTTGAATCTCATGGCTGCTTCATTGAGGTAACGGCCCAAATGTCGTTCAAAGTCAAACCGCTCTTTAGCATACTCGAATCATTTAATCTCGAGCTTAGGTAAGGATTATTTTACGCCATTTCCGCTCTGCACTGTGCTATACTTCTGCTCTCTCTGTGTTATCGGCACACTGAGTTCTCAGTCATAAGGCTACCATCTATTCCGTCTACGAAATAGTAAGTGCCAACACTAAGAAGCACTGGAGAAAGAGTGGAACAACATCACAGGACTAGGAAATCCTTGATCTTAAACATAATAATAATACAGCAAACGAGATCACACAGCGCCGGTTAGTGGTTAAAAACATTAGTTACTGAAAGGGAGAAATTACTGCTTGCCCGGAAGTGTACTGCTTGTTTTCCCTGAACGTTGAGTAGGCTACAGTGGTGACTCTGAGTTCTAACTGGAAGGAAACAAGTTAAAGGAATTTGGATTTCCTAAGCGGAGGTGAAGTTTTTCACATGTCGAAGGTAAGCACTCGGCATATGACTGATTTGTGTGGAGATCTATGACTTCGCGACACTGAAGGATTAGCAGAGATTCGAACCAGACTCGTGTCATGGTTCCAGCTTCTCTCTAGATTTTGGTCGATCTGCGTACCGTCGTTCTCTTGTTTGCTTTGAGACAAGCAGTATGCCTGCGAAAATATTCATGGAAAATAAGATACAAGAGGGGTCGTGAATTGCAAATAGCGACCAATCAGGTGTAAAGCCTTAAAGCTGACAGACAAAGTTTGCAATTCTGCTTTGGTAGCGAATAGACGTAATAGGCGAGCCTCGAGCCCATCGCTCGCACCCCGGAGGCACTTTTCGGGTAGCTCCATATCAAATTTTGAGAAGCCGCCGGACTTGCTAAGACCGCTACACAAAAATCGATTCACACAAGTGACGTGTCAGACTGTTATTGGGTCCCGTAAATGGCCCACTTGTTCAAAAGGCCATTTATAGTCCGGCACATCACTTCATAAACCGGTCTTGATCTGTCTTAGCAGCCTTCCAACTCCTCACAAAGTAGAAAGAAAAAAAATCATCCTGGCAACTTGGCTATCTCCTAAGCACTAAGGGCTTTAGGTGGGTCGTTCTTTTTATGGCCCCATACATGCATGAACGATGCAAGATTTCTGGCTTTTTCCACTTTGTGCTGAAGGCGGCCCTTTTCACTTTCGTAGCACTTCATTCACTATAATTGCGACGGTCACAAGTGCACTGAAATATGGCTGGGACAAACGCCATGGATTCTATCTGATACTCGTGCTGGTGTTTGGCAGCTGTTGTACTATCGTAGGTAAGAGTAGCATCATGTGCCATCTACTATCAGCGTACACCCTCTGGATCCAGATTCGCTCTCCTTTGGATCCAACAATAGTTCAGCATTAACCGGTCCTCCCTGAGTCAGAACGTATGCATAGTTCCCAAGGCAAATGGAAAAGTTTTAGGGCTTGGACCTTGTTTCAGGCTTTCCTGAAACTTGAAATTGGCCCGATTTGAAAAGTGTTGTCTAATTTCAGATTCTAAGATATGTAAGTGCATGTGTTTCAGGTTTCCAAGTAGGTGGAACCTGAAACTTGTGAAGTATAAGAACGTCTGACAACATTTTGTATCTTTTTTTTTTTTGTTGTATGTCTTCGTTCGATCTGTATTCCCATACGTCCGTGAGAAGTGCGTAATTTAAATCACTAATCTAACTTCCATTTGTCGTCACAATTTATACATTGGGAGGACTTTTTATTTTGTCATGTTTTTATATTTTATTATTATTATGCGTAACTATCTCTCCAACCCAACGAAAGGGGAACGGGAAGGAGTGATATAGTGAAAAACGATGTGTAAGTTATCAGTCGGCAACTATATAAATATTAAATCATAAAAACATTTGATTCACTAATCAAAGAGTCTGCAATATGCTGATGTAATAGTTGTTGAGTCGAAAATAAGGAAGTTTAGAGTAGCATGATTTCTATGTTACGTTGCCTGTTTCATCGGGCACGTTGATATGGGATACAAGATCCGTAGCTACGAATGGGCACAGTACACGCTCAAAAAAACTCACTAACTGATAATTCATTACTTATATATACCGGACATATTTGTTGATCAGGCAGGCAGCGCAGTTCTTATTCCAACGTTTTCAGGTTCCCACCACTTGAACCTGTAAACCTTCCTGTGCATTCATTAGAATCTGAATTAGATCCGATTTTCAATCGGTGGCTCAATTTCAAGTTTCCAGGAAGCCTGAAACCTAAGTGTTCTAGGGGCCCTTGATCGCTTTTTCTCACTTTTGCCGTATTCTGTGTTGACAAGCTATCCTAGCAAATACGGAGGGGGGATCTCGTTCTGCTCAGGCAGACTGTACTTTAACTATCTGTTGGTCCAAGGATCGGAATGACTCGGATCCAGATTTACTCTGTATGGCCAATCATCACTACTATAGTTCAAAGCGTAAACCGGGAGCTCGAGATCAGATATGAATCCTATGGCTGCTTTGTTGTCGTCCCCACATTTTCAGTATGCTTGTGACCGTTCGCAATTATAGTGAATGACGTGCTACGAAGTTGAAAGGGCCGCTTCAGACAAAGTGGAAAAGCCCGAAAATCTTGCATGTTCATGCATGTCATGGGGCCAATTAAAAAGCAACGACCCACCCTAAAGCTTAGTGCTAGGAGATGCCAAGTTGCCAGAGATTTTACTTTGTGAAGGGAGTTGCAAGGCTGCTCAGACAGATCAAGTCCCGGTTTACGAAGTTGATGTGCCGGACTATAAATGGCCCTTTTGAACAAGTGGGCCCATTTACGTGTCTGCTGACCCAATAACAGTCTGACACATCGCAACTTTGTGAATCGTTTTTTGTGTAGCGGTCATTCGCACAGTCCGGCGCTTCTCAAAATTTGATATGGAGCTACCCGAAAATTGTGCCTCCGGGTGCGAGCGATGGCTTCGAGGCTCGCCTATTACGTTCTATTCGCTACAAAGCAAATTGCAAACTTTGTCCTGTCAGCTTTAAGGCTTTACAACCTGATTGGTCGCTTTTGCAATTCACGGACTCCCTCTTGTCTTATTTTTCCATGAAGATTATTTCGGCAACTTGCTGTCTCAAAGCACACAGAGAACGACGGGTAGCGCAGATCGACCAAACCTAGAGAGATGCTGGAACCATGACGAGGTCTGGTTCGAATCTGCTAATCCGTTCAGTGTCCGAAGTCTATTCGTAGTGTCTCTCCGTCACAATGAATCAGGTCATATTCACGAGTGCTTTACCTTCCGACATGTGAAAACTTCACTTCCCTTAAGAAATCCAAATTCCTTGAACTTGTGTCTCCTCAGTTAGAACTCAGAGTCCACCACTGTAGTACTCAACGTTCGAAGTGTGAAAACAAGCAGTACACTCTTCCGGGAAAGCAGTAATTTCTCCCTTTCAGTAACAGTAATTACCTCTAACCGACTGCTGTCGATCTCTCGTTTGCTGTTATTATTTAATTAGATCAAGGTTTCCTATGATCCTGTGATGTTGTTCCACTTCTTTCTCAGTGCTTCTTAGTGTTGCACTTACTATTTCGTAGACGGAAAAGATGGGTAGCCTTATGACTGAGAACTCAGTGTGGGCGATAACACAGAGAGAGCAGAAGTATAACACAGTGCAGAGAGGAAATGGCGTAATAATCTTACCTAGAGCTCGAGATTAAATGATTCGAGTATGCTAAAGAGCGGTTTGACTTTGAAACCAACATTTGGGCGCTTACCTCAATGAAGCAGCCAGGATTCACTTTACAGTTGCATCAGGTTCCACGGGAGGTCGAAATATTGCTTGGATCTGGTTCTAGGTACGCTGCAGCACCACCAGGCAGTGTCAATGTCCAATTTCATTTTCATCCATCTAATTCTAGACCCTATTTATCCAACAGCGCTAACAGACTGATCTCGAGGGCTACGGTGTTGCACGCCCGTAAAGGTGTTTTCAGGCATCTAATGGGTTTGCTTCCATTCCATGTGGAACCCCATTGTAAAGCCCAGGTACATAAATAGCTCCTGCCCCCCATTACAATGCTTGTCTTAAGTGTCTTGTCCGGAGGACTCCTGGGATCATAAGTGATAGCAAGAAACGTAGATCCTCTGCATGTTCTAGTAGCTGCAAGAGGATTACCCTACACTGAATCACACTGTTTAAGGACTGAGATGCACTGAAGCAATGTGCTCAAACAGCTAATAAAGTTCGGAATAACAGAAGACTTTTAGACCATACCTGTATGTTTGTGCTTCCAACAAAACCCCCCATAGAGAAAGGATTGCAAGGTGAGCGATCACGATATACAGATGATTGATGAAGAGTACATGTAACAATATAGCCGGACAAAAAGATATCCTCTTTTCTTAGCAACTCAACATTACAATATATCCTCCCTTGCAATTTTACAAAGGTTTATTATCTACTCCTATCTAAATTAGTCCACCAATCAAACTAAAACTGTAGAAGCTGACTTGCAGGGCATTGAATCTAACCCCTAGATTTGCACAGATTTTTGTAGAAATCTGTGTGAACAAAACAAGAAAGATGGAATCTATCCCTCCCGATTAGCATTCATGCAAGCAGCAACGTCCATAATCTTAAATCGAGACTCACTCGTCCTCCACCAGTAAGGAAATTGAAGACCTGCTTTAGATTTCCTCTGGAAGGTCGTGCATTTGTTGCAAACTTGCAGCTGATATTAACGAGTCGCCGCCGCGCCTCTCCCATGTTAGTAACAGTGTCTCGCTAAATGATTTTCCATCATCATAGGTCCTCAATTAACAGCCACACATTTTAGAGGAAACCAAATAAAGGAATAAAAAAATCTAGATCTAAAACATGTAATAAAAAATTACATAGTGCCTTGATCATCAAATAACGCATTAGGATTGCAAAGACATGCATTTGACTGTGATGTCCTCCCTGTGAAGTAAACGCACAAGCAGTCTCTTTCAATGATTAAAATAACTAAACAATGCATGACTATATTCAATCCTCAGGAAGCTCACACATTTGATTGGCAGCTTTTTCATGCATACAACATAAAAGGAGACGAAATTTAAAATGAACTAATTTCTGTAAGAAATTGAAAGGAGTGACTTTATCCTTCAAAAACCATTCTTACCCATTCTGACAGCAGATGAGAAGAGTCTCCTTTGCTTAGGGAGGGAGATTCGGCCTTGTGCAAATTTACATGTGCAGTCTGACGATTGCTAAATAGGGAGAACCGTAGTCTTGTTTTGAGTGTGCTGGACAATTAAAGTAAGGTTTTTGAGGAAGGCAAATTGGGTGTGCAGTAAATCATACCCACTAGAACTTAATCATCTCTTATCTACTGCTATAGATAAGGAAGATGTATCTTCGTATTAATTACACCCAGAGTGTTCTTCAATTAATATGTTGTACGGTCTGTCCAGCATTGGAAGATGTAGGTATGCCTCGTACTTTGTAAGAGATAGATGAATAGACTCCTGAGAACAATCCAAGATGCAATCAACACCAGATGCTTCTATGATCAGCTGCACCCAAAAGAAAAAATTGAGGTCAGCAACAGTGAGCCAGAAGAAAAAAGCAGGACAAAAAAGTGATACTAGATAATGTTAATAGCAACAGCCCTAGTACGACCATCTATGTATAGAATGACCCCTTTCTACTTTTAAAAAAATTGAAGGCAGTAAACTACTTTACTTGAAGAGAAGCATGAAAAAGACACTATGCTGTTCCTATGGGAAGAGGGAATGATAAAGTACAGCCAATGATTGGCAGGGCTCCCCACCCTCAAACTTTTAAATTCCCAGTTCCAAGATCAAGGAAAAAGAATCAGAAATCCTTTGTGTAATAGGCGATTCCCAAACAGTGAATAGCCCAATTTGGAGTAAGTGAAGTATTTCCAGATTCAAGAAATGAAAAAAGAGGGAGTCTCAACTCAAATTTGGCATGTGAAACTATTGAAAGGGCTGCAATATCACTTGATCAAACAAATAAAGTTGTTCAGATGCTGGAGAAACACAAAAATACATACAGAATGAGTTGAGCACACAGCAAGATTGTTGACCCCAGCCAAGTCATGGGGCAATTTTCATGGGAAGACGTAGGATCAACTTCAGAATTAGCCATCTCTGAAGCTAGGGGTGATTCATCCCAAGAAAGATGGCATGTACTCACAGACAATCTCGGACACCCTGACTTTGACCTGAGGGGCAGTATGTCCCCTTTGAGCTAGGTAAACTCTATGCTTCTCTACTATATCAGCTACCTTCGATTGGCATAAATCAGGACCACTTTCTATGATATCATACACATTTTTCCAGAAAAGAGATGGTGATAAACCCTCGCCCAGCTTTCCTCATCATCTCCAGCCCCTGCTATGTAGTTCCAGCTGAACTCTGAAGTAGTCTTGTGTTGGGCAGTTCCACTTGAGCAAGAAGCAGAAACAAGTATGATTGGCGTAAAATCCCAAGAATCATGATCAGGCACTTTCTTCAACCAAATAACAGTTCTCTGTGAAAACCCATATGGACGCAGGGGCTTCCTCAAGCATGAGCAATCGAACTAATATCAGCCCCACTGGCTTCCAACTGATGAGTCCAACTTTCCAAGCATCTCTCGATAGTTGACCGTTCTGTCTCAGAAACCCACAAAGGAAGATGCAAAGGAACAATCCCAATCCAGTGGAGCCTGTCCCTCGCTATTTTCATGTTGATTAGATTTATCTAAACCCTGTATGAGTGCAAATTCCACATAGTTTACTTGGAGGAAATATCCTCATCAGCATTTCAAACAGATAAAAGCAAAAGCACATTTCTATATAACATAGTAATGAGCAGGAAGAGCTTAACGGCAAAGGTAGCGGTAAAAACAAACTTTGCAGTTCTTGCTAAACCCTAAGTTTGCCTGAGTAAGCACTAACAGACAAGAACTTCCATAATGAGGTAATTATTGATTCCTCCAACAGACATGAAATCAAATGCAACAGCAGAACATGAATAATACTAGTAGGAAAAATTTGTAGCGAAATGCAGAAACAATGCTACAAACTGTCTGAAGCTCAAAACTACCAAGACTAGTACTCATACTCACTCACCCCTTCCAAAATAAGGCCATCGCTGCACATTTTCCTCCTGTAATTGACAATAGCTCTATTCATGACGCACGTCCAGATGGGTATCGTCTTCGACATGCTGTCAGGAAACCTCTTTCTTTCCGAGTTGAATCGATGACGACACATCCTCCTTTCTGTCCTACCCATCGGACAACAGACAGACAGAAGACCAGAATCAAAACGGTATCACCAACAAGAAGTATAAGCAAAACTTGAACTATGAAGATCAAAGAAACTCACGCACACCACCTAATGTAAGAATGGAAACACTAAACTTGATACTCAAGCGACATGACTTCTCGATTTTACTTGCAAAGAATTAAACTTTCAAACCCCCCGATCAACCCAAGAGAACAAGCAATGGTCTTGATCAAGCTCAACCAACCAACCACTGTAAGAACTTCCGTCTTAAATAATAAAAAGCCACAGTGAATCCTCCTCCTCAGAGAGAGAGAGAGAGAGAGAGAGTATTACCGGCGAGAAGGGGCGACATGGAGATTGAGCCGAGAGGTGTTGAAGGACAAGTTGTTGGTGTGCCGTCGTGTGGACTTGAAGTAGCATGGTGGTGTGGAAGGCGGAGGAGTACCAGAGGCCGCATCGGAGGTTGGCGACTAAGGGGAGGCTCGGCCAGAGCTGGGAGATCTCGGCGACGAAGATGGAGTCCTCGTAGATCGACCTCAGGGCGTTGTAGAGGCTGTTGTCCCTCCGCTTTATGATCCTCGCCGCACCGTATATGCTCAGCTTCTTCAGCAGCTTCGCGGCCTCGGCGTCGTCCTCCTCCATTTTCGACGGTGTCGTAAATTTGCACGAGGTTTTCAGACAGATGGGAAGGGGACGGTTGTTAACCGCTGAGCTACCTACGTCTTCTAAAGGCCGCCCCGGCCCACGTGCCAGGCCCAGAAACTTCTTCTTCTTCTTCTTCTTTCGAAAAAAGTGCCATTCTCTTCTCGGGCTTTTTTTTGGCCATTTTTGTTCTCTAGATGAATTTCTGAATAGAGACACACGTCAACACAAAATTTCTGTTCTAAAACATAAATTCGTTTCTTAACAACATAAATTCTACATTAATGGTCATTAGGCCTCAACCAATGATTAGCGGATGGAGACGGGCAAACGGAGACTAGCGAACTATGACAAGAGGATAGAGACTAGCGCTGTCGGATGACGAACCGAAGAGGGTCATGCGACAAGCGACCGATGGATAGCTGCCGACAAATAGCAACTGCGGCTGGGGTGCAAGAGAAAGGGAGACCACACGCGAGAGAAAGAATATGAACAACGAGAATAATTATTATTTCTATTTTGTGTTCTAGAAATAAACAAGTAGAAAATTTTCATTTCTTATTTTTGTTCCAACTTTTCCTAGGGAATAAATTTGTCTTGAAGATAGGAAAATGTAATTGTGCTACCAAAGAAATTTTTGTTACAAACTTGATTTTAAACCAAAAAAAATAGGAAAATAAAATTTTTGTCATGCGCACCCTCAGCACAGGTGCCAAGTTAGTGTTAACCTTTCGACTTGGAGTCAATTCAATCTTTCGAATAATTTTGATCGGATATTGCTAATATAGACATTAGATGACCCACATGGCTCGACTAGCACTGACACGGAAATTTTTTTAACGATATTTTTCAATTTTTGTATTTTGTATTTTTCTTTTTTCTTTTTCTCCCTCTTTCCTTCAGTGATCGACATGGCCTAAGAAAAAATGAAAATAGAAATAGAAAATTATTAAATTTTGATTAAAAAATATCCATGTCAGTACTGACCATACCCACTAGACGTTCGGCATCCACATCAACAACATTCAGCCAAAATTAGGTAGAAGGACTGTATTGGCTTTAAGGTTTAGGAGTAAATTGGCATCATTAAAAGGTTTGCACAAATGCAATAGATTTAGGATTTTCCTAACACTTTTTCCTTCTTCTTTTTCTCAATTTACAAAATTTTGAAAAAAAAATTAAGCAAATTAATTAGTATTCCAATCTGATTTACACCTAATTCATTAAAATTTCGTAACCAGCCTCGCACAAAATCAACACACGATAAGTTTTTCAAATATTAAAAATAAAACGGAAATATTTGAACCATATTAAATATATCCAAACGTCGACAAGTAGAAACATTATATAACTTTTGATAGTCTTTCAAATATCAATTATTACTTCTCTTCTTTTGGATTTTTGAAAAGATGTTTTATATGTAGAAAGAAATCGGAAGCAAAGGAAATGATATCACCACTTTGTTCATTACCACAACTCCTTCAGCAAACCCAGGGACCGGTCAACCTGTTCAGTGACTAATTACAACTTCGGTGAACCTAGGAAGACCTGGCACTCCTGGCGTTCGCCGCATTCCTCAGCACTCCGGACGAGACGGACGACGCCGGGTTGATGGTCTTTCTGATCTTGAAGATGTTCCAAGCCGTACTGGCGCAGTGGCCTGCAGTCGCCAGTGCATCTTCTGTCGCCTCTCCCGCGCTCTCTCCGAATCTGTTTGTCATCAAGAAATGGCAAGTCTCTCAAACTCTGGAGATTGTTGTTGGCCAATCTTCCGAAAAGAACACATTTTGCTATGGTTATGAGCCCAATGGGCAGGAACCTTAACAAGCTCAATGGAAAAACAAAAAGCCGGTAAAACGCAAAAAGACCCGAAAACACAAAGGATCCAAAGACAATCTGCTTAATGGGATATAACCCCAGCCCGTATCTGTTTGAATTTAAGCTGTCGGGACGGTATGGATTGGAACGATATACAGACGAATGGCAAAGTGTTAAGCATAGAGTCAATTTGAAGCTTCGAGAGACTGTTTTTACCTCCGCTGACCATTCTTGTCGCTGCTTGGAGGTTGCGGAGAACGCTTGCTTCTCGGCAGCTTCAGCTGCATCTAGAACTTTGTCTGTAATTGATTGACCAATGCAGAATGTGATTGCTATCATAGCCACACACCATTGATTCTTCCTGGAAATGCACTTTGATTTCACTCGGTACGGGCAGATAAATGATACTCACTGACGCATCGAGTGAAGCCAAAAGGACCTCTCAGGACCCATTGCCAGGAATGCCTTCCCAGCTTGGGACTTAACCACCGGCGCCATCACTGGCTGGTGGCAAATTGAACCCCATTGAGCATCGTTTTGCTCATCTTCTCCGTCATCTTGGACACCTTCCTCACGCTTCCGAAGCAAAAAGGTAGGGAGCGAACAGAAAGATGAGAAAGCTTATGACGGAAAGAACATGTCTTTTGCTCGTATATACAGATGAACTTCTTATGGATGAATGTACTGATGATCATAGCTTTCCAGCTAAACATACCGTTTCAAGCTTCTGTTGATTGCGCTTTTCTTTTGGTGCTCGAACTTCCATTGCTACTGTACTCTGGATGGTGACGTTATTGTTCTCTGCCGCGCGGGTGATAATCATCTCGCCTCCCTGATGAACCTGGGTTTTCACCAAAATCTCTTAGATCACCATAAATAGCAGTAAACCAAATCATGCTTTGGCAATGGAAGTAACAATTTGAACCCAAATGGAACACGAGAAGTACTGTCTTCATCAAAGATGGATAGCAACATATTACAAGTGAACCCGATTGCAACAAGTTGTTGTTGAGAACGAATTGGTCACTCATAATTAAGGTTCGAGGGCCGGAACTTCATTTGATAGCAGTCCTGATGCATGACCAAATGGTATTGTTTCCATCCATTGAGGTGACAACTGAATAATTTTAGGTTTCAACCTTGCAGAATGCAATGTATGTGGCGCTAGATACTCTTAAGTCCTGCTCATGCCAGTCTTCTTGCTGAGCCTAAAGTTTTGTGGAAGCTAACAGATATGTTCTTCATCATTGGTTTCAACTAGGACAAGACCAAAATCCTCAATAGTATGTAAATCAGTCGTACTAACTATTGATCGCAGAAGAACTTAGCTTCATCCAATCTAACAGAAGAGCGAGTTAAGTCCGAGCGACCGAAATCCCCAACCTGGTTAGTGTAAGCATTACTGCATTTGAATATCCCTTTAACGATCTGGACCGGTACCTCCTGCAATTGCCCTGGACAACACATTGTTATAATCCTCAACCTTAGGAGCGAACTCCTTCCAATCAATGTGCTTGTTCCTGGAGGAAGTCGCGGAAGCATAGAAGCAAGAATGCTCCCGAAGGAACGCGTCGAGCGATCCCAAGCCGCCGCCGTACGTCTCCGGGAAAGTCCGCCGTAGCTCAGAGGGTCGCCGTCTTTCACGGGCAAAGTGAACAAGTAGTGCAGAGAGTCCAGCTTCACCACCGGCTCGTCCTTGGTGAGAGGCCACTGGAGATCATCCCCGACCTTCACTATCGTAGCGAGCGGGACGCCGTCGTCCGAGACGCGGAGGAGCGTGAATTCGCCGCTCGGAAGGAGCTCCAGGGCCTCCCCTTCTTCCATCAAGTGGACCGTGCATGATGGGAGCGTGAGGAGGACTTCTTGCCTCAGGGCTCTGGCTTGTGGATGTGGGTATGGGTGCTCTTGGCTCGACGAAAGAGCGGCTTCGGACGAGGAAGATGTTCTCATGGGAGCTTTGGAGGTTCGGCACCCGAAGCAGCCCATTTTCTGGTGGTTTGCTTGGTTCCTTTGCTTTGAAGAATAAGGAAGAAGAAGAACATAGGTATTGCTGGGGGATATAAAAGATGGAGATGGGGAATGGATTTGAAAGAGGAATGGTGTACAGTGGAAGTTGTGCTGTGCTTGATTCCCCGGCTTTAGTTAGCTTTATTCCGTTCCAGTTGGAAGACTTTTTCAGTTCAAAAAGACAACATGAAATGCCTTTCGGTGGAAGGAGAAAACGAGAACATAATGTGCGCACAACAACATTTATTTTTGGATAGAATTTTCGCTCTGAGAGTGTTTTTAAAATATAAATTATTTTGATAATGCAATTTTAAAATAAAAATTTATTTGTTACATAATTTTTTTTTATTTCTGAAATATATTTTCACTCCAAAAATAATTTTGAAGTCATTTGAAAAAATAAAAATAAAAAATTACTTTTCCTCAAAAGTAGAAAATTAACTTCTGCCGAAAGTAAAAGTCAATTTTTAAAGCAAATGTGCTGCCATGCGTGCCTAACAGATCGGTAAAGCCTACCGAAAAAGCGAAAAATTACGTGGAAATTTACGTTTAGATGAAACCAATCACAGACGGACGTACGATGAGAAAAACATTGGACGTTAACGCTGCTAAGGTGACATTAAATTGAATTTGAGCAAGAGGACGCACGGTAACAGAGGCAGTGGGAGACAGAAATCTGCTGTCCAGCTTATTAAATATGCAAGAGGGGACAAGGAAGACATCAGCTTTTTCGGGGCTTGAACTTTTCACACTTAGCATGACAGGAGATGCTCTTCTTGTTCGATTGTCCGCAACAAGACACACTCACGTCAATCTGTTTGAATTTTGAACAAAGGGCTTCTGTGCGATTCTCTTTTCCAGGAAGTCGTGCGGCTTAGGCGACATCCTTCACGCGGTCCGTTCATCGGGTAAGATCAACTTTCCTTGACCTTGACGGCCGCAATGACTAATGAGAAGGCTCAGGATCATGCCATCCTCAAATTTGATTCACAAGATGGAGGGTGCACTAATCTGTTGATAAATCGGAATGTGTTACCCTTACCTATATGGAAACGGTCCGAGAACCCGGACCTATACCAGTTAAGAGTGGTTTCGGAGAGCTCTGCTTGGAGTGGATTTATCTGATCTTAAGACGGGTACTCTTCGCAAAAAGCCGAGCGCCTATGTAGGCATCGGCAAATGTAGCTCCACGCATTGCCATCTGTGAACACGACCGCCGAAACTGCAAAGACCGGAGTGGCCGTTGTGTTCATCGATCTGTCCCATCCTTCCAAGTAATTACAGCGACAAGGCATAGTCCTCATCACTGAATTTACATTAAAACATTAAAAATTTATAGCACCGATCCTGAACCGATTGCTAGTTCATGGCGGCATAAGAAACATGGAATCCAGCAACCCGAACAAAGTTGAAACCTGCTTGACAAAATGTAAATGTTTTCCACTTTCAAAGAACAGAACGAATTTAAAACTCATTTCCCCAATAAAGACCAACATATCAACTGCCAAAACAACAATTGCTCGAGAGAGGTTGCAGAGGAAGCTCTTCATCACCTCATTGAGTAACACTCAATCTAAGATAGGACTCAATAACTTAACTTCCTGGAACATACACTGCAGAAAAGTTGCATGAGGAAGCTCGAGCAGGAAGGAAGAAAACCATGACATACATTCTTCAACATCTTCAGGTAAAAAAGCAGAACTTCCCTCAAGCTTTGACATCAGCTGATTGCTTAACTTATCATACGGGATCGGTAAAAAAAACTTAAGAACTTGGCTCAACCTCAAATTTCATAAGAACCAAGCAACTAAGGAAAATTAAGGAAAGGTATGTGTCCAAAGTACACAAACAAGACCTCACCTTCTTCTGCTGCTAAACTTGAGCAAATCTGCATCTATAGTGCATTTGTATCACTTTTCTGCCGAGTCGGTAGATGCAACAGTATGTCTAAGGAAATCTCACATATGAAAATGGAGCAAAAAGTAAAATAAATCGACTGCAGTACCCTCACTCTCCAACATAGACTGTCAACATTTAAGAATGCAAGACGCTTCCATGTAGTCTTTCTTGCCATTACCTCCATCCAGATGAATACCTAAACCCCAATTCTGGAAAACATACCTTCTCAAAAGAAGAGAAATTCCCAAGAAAATGTCTAAAGGGAAAGGAAGCCAACAGGGCCAATGGAGGAGAGGAAGGGTAACCAGTTGACATGGACTCGCTAGCCTATACACATATAAGCAATTTTACACTTCAAAAGCTAACTTAAACTCGCATGCCATGCGATTCTATCAATCAGTCAATTCATTGGCTACGCAAGGTTCCTTACTGTAATTGGTGCCTATGAGGTGATGGAGAAGCACACCAGCTGCAACACTGACATTTAAGCTCTCAACAGCCAAAAAGGACCGGAACTCCTCGGCCGAGTTATTTGTTTGGGAGCCCTCTTCTGCATTATTGGCTTCTCCGGCACTTACGTCTGAAGAGATGTTTCCTGGGATCCTGATCAACTGAGTACACGATCTCTCCACCAAAGGCCGCAGTCCGGTGCCCTCACTCCCAAGAACAAGAATGGTGGGTATGCCAGGTGAAATGTCATTCAGAGGGACAGATTTAGAAGAAACCGATCCTCCAAGAACTCTCCAACCATTTTCTGCTGAGGATGTGAGGAATTGCATCATGTTCTTGCAATATCTGAGCTCCATCAACTCCAGAGAACCAGCACTTGCTTTGCTAACGACACCACTTAATGGAGCTGAATTTTTGGCACACAAGACCACCCCTGAAACTCCAAAGAAATAGGCAGACCTAACGATTGCCCCCAAGTTCTGAGGATCTGTGACCTCATCCAAAGCTAACCACACAGAACCCTCATCCTCAAGGGATACTTGATCAAGTTCCATTACCTTAACCATTTCCAATGGAGAAGCATCCAAAACTAGACCCTGGTGAGGACGGTTGTCAACAATCATGTTGAGATCGTGCTTTGATGCTTCCTTAATGCCTAGCCCAATATTCCCTGCCATTCTCAAGACCTTCTCGAAGCCCATCTTATCCTTCTTCTTTTTGTTGTTACTACTCAAATCCAGCCCTTCTTGGACATACAATGTGTAAAATTCTCGTCTTCCTGCTGACAGTGCTGCCAAGACTGGACCAACACCATAAACGCCTTCACCGACTAGCTTTGGCAGACTCGATTCACTTGCTTCCTTCCACGTCTTTTTTCCCCAATCTTCCTGCTTATTCCACCTTGTGAGTCTCGGATTCTCTGTCCGTGGTTTCACATCCACTACTCCTCTCACCCGCGTCATAATTGCATCCCACCTAGGATCTTCAATTGTCTCTGCCTCTTCAACTTCATCTTCTACATCTTCTCCCTCCTCTAACGTACCAAAATCATCACGGCTCCATGTGTGATCAGCGAGTTTGCCGACCGATGCATCAGTCCCCGATATCTTTTCTTCCCTATTCATCCTGAACGAACCATTCTTCCCATCAAACTGTTTGGTTGATACCCACGAAGAACCACTACTCTCTTCTTCCTTATGCAACTTTCTAGCCGATTCTTGCCAAGAAGAATGACTAGTCCGTTTCTTAACCACTTCCTTGGTTTTGTTTGATGCTAACCAGGGCACGGCTTTCCCAGCTCTTGTTGCACCACTCGTGTCACCGACCCTCCGAGAGTTCAAAATAGCTGGTCCCTTGTGCAACTTTCTCGTGGATTCTCCCGAAGAACGACCATTCTGTGTGTTATACACTTTCACGGTCCTTTTCACTTCCATGGTGTCCTTTATTGCCAACCAGGGAAGCACTTTCCCAGCTCCTATTGCACCACTCCCATCGCCGTCCCTTGGAGAGTCCACACTTGAAAAGTTTCTGCCTTTTCTCAAAGAACAACATCGAATGGAATTCTCCACTCTCGACGCACTTAACGCACACTTTGGTCCGGCAAAACCTCCCGCTTTCGTCAATTCTTGGTGAGACCCAGCTGCAGATCTCCCGTTCCTCTTCGAAAAGCAAGATTTTTCATGGTATCTCCGACAAAAACCAAGAGAGCGACCAGCGATGCTTGTGGAAATGGGGTTTGCGCGAGGTTTTGGAAGGGATGCAGGACACCAAAAATTTCGGGGACACGACGTGGGGTGCCGATTGAAGCACGTCGGTTTCAGGCAGATTCTAACGGTGACACAGAATGCCGGGCTCTTAGCAAAACCAGTGTTCATCGTATGCACAGAAACATCAAAAACACTAACCTCAAAATTGCACAGGGCGAGCAGGAGGGACGAAACCTGAGAATCGTTTCTTCGGTGATAGCTCGTCGTTCGTCCCTAATATCATCACCCAGGCACGGCGAAGAGGTTCGAGCGATTAGCGAACCGTGCTCCGGGTTCTATCCAACGCTCTTCCACCGCGAGCTAGCCGCCGGCCGAAACGACGCCGCAAGGTCAAAGAAATCCTTTAGGGTGTTGAGGCGCACGTGCGTCGGGTGACAGGCGTGTGTAGGAGAGGACCGACAGGGACCCATGTTGCCGAAAACACCCTTTAGAGTGAAACGTAATTACCGAAGCTATCTCGGTATCTTATCACATATGATAGACATCGTCATGTTGGCAAACACACACTGTTCATATAACAAAAATAATAAAAAGTCCATATAACTTTTCCCCTATTATGATTGAGGCACGTGAATTGTGTTTTTGCGAGTGGCAGTCTAAAAAAATTGGATGACTTTACCACTTTATTTGATAGAAAAGGAAATAGTATTATATGGTACTAAAATTCTTACTTGATCATGAAATCACATATGAACCAAATCTGTGGAGGTAAATTTAAATGTTCACATGAAAATCAAAAACATCGCTCGTATCTAGTTAACGCAAGAATTTCCTTCTCCGTATATGTGAGAGAATTTTGTGTAATTGAAATGCTGCAATTCATTTTTAAGTACGAGATATAAGGTTGTATTTGCAAAAATTAAGTCTACTTGGAAAATTTGTCTTTGATTAAATCATAAAATTTGGCTTTCACTATCAAAAAGAATTGTTGAAAAGGTTAAAAAATGCATTGACGACTTTTAAGTTGTCAATTGAAGAAATTTATCATCTCGGCTCATAAATAAAACAACACATTGACAAGGGGATGATGCACTTTAACAGGGATTGGGTTGATGACATTCAACATTTTGTAATCCACCCATATGAACTTTAACAATTTTATAATAACAGATACTTATCTAACCGATGGGAAAATGTTACTTTTAGGTATTTGAGTACATTCAAATAGGCAAAATCATGTTACTTTTAAGTCCTTCGATACATTTAAATAGGCACAATCTAGTTTGCTTGTTCATTGGTAATCGTCTTTCCTTCATGGATAGCAAATTGAAAAGGAACTATGAAGTGCCATATTTGTCCTAGTTTATGCATTTGAGACCACAATACTCTAACCTAAGTAGACACATTCTAGATTCTTATATCCAAATTTATTTTAAAAAAATTAATTTCCCTTTTTATATCGTTCATAATCTTGTCCCATGAACATCTTTCAAGGATTGCTTAGAAGATATGTCGTAAAAATAAGAGAAAATCATGCAATTCTAGACTCTAAACATGTACGTGATAGCGTATTCTTTGAAGACGAGATCCAATTCTAAGTTATGTCCAAAATTTCCCGTAGACAATAATCTCATCATTTGATTTGAGACATTTTAACTGATTAATTCATTCCATACCCACGAATTAAAAGAGATATAGATGTAATCCATTACAAATTCCCATATTAACCTGCTTATTGCCTAGACTTTTCGATTAATCTTAATTTTAAGATGGTCACACTTTGACCATTTTTTTCTTAATCCAAAACATCTGAAACTTTTATGATGAACTCATATCCCATGTGGATTCGGATGTAATTTCCATATAGGCTATTGAAATTCGGATAATGGCTCAAATCTTGGTGGGAGAATAAAAAGGTTAGCAATTCGATTTTCAATAAGCTAACCCATTTTCATCGCTTCATGTTTGCGGAGGTCAGATCTGTAGTATTCAAAACTGGAGAAGGGCCATTCTGTCCAAAAGGAGTATTGGTGTCCACGCAAACTATGGAAAAATAACCCTTCTCGGGTCGATAGCTCGGCCGGCGAGAAAGCCTGCTCCTGTTTCCCATTCCAAAACAAACTCTCTCTCTCTCTCTCTCTCTCTCTCTGAGCAAACCCTAGAAGACTCTTTCTCTCTCAAACCGGTTCTGCCCATGGGGACTCCAGAGACCTCGAGGGAGCCCTGCCCCGACCGCATCCTCGACGACATCGGCGGCGCCTTCGGCATGGGCGCTGTGGGCGGCTCCGCCTTCCACTTCATCAAGGGCGTCTACAACTCCCCAGCGGCGACCGCCTCATCGGCGGAACCCAGGCCGTCCGCATGAATGCCCCCGCGTCGGCGGCAGCTTCGCCGTCTGGGGCGGCCTCTTTTCCGCCTTCGATTGCACCATGGTCTACGTCCGCCAGAAGGAGGACCCCTGGAACTCCATCATCGCCGGCGCCGCCACCGGCGGCTTCCTCCAGATGCGCCAGGGCCTTGGCGCCTCGGCCCGCTCCGCCCTCTTCGGCGGCGTCCTCCTGGCCCTCATCGAGGGCGCCGGGATCATGATCAACAAGGTCCTCAGCGCACCCCCTGGCCCTCCGATCATCATTGACGAGCCCGTCCCGGGCATGGTTGGGCTTCCTGGGCAGTTGCCCGGACAGATCCCCGGGCAGATGGCGTCCACAGGTGCTGGAGCGTCTACCTCAGGATCGGATTCAGGCTCGTGGTTTGGAGGGTGGCTTGGAGGGAAGAAGCAGGAGACTGCGGCAAGCGGCGGCGGAGCGAAGACGGAGATTTTGGAGAGTTACGATACGCCCATGCCTTCATTTGAGTACAAGTAAACATTTTAGGTTCCATAAAATTTGAAGCTCAAGTTTTAAGTTAGACGTTGTTAGGAAAGATGATCCTAAGACGGGCTTCTGAGGGCTCTGGTTTGAACGATGTATTGAAGGTGATATTTGTGGTTTTTATTTCCATTTTGCAATGAAATTTGGATGTCATGGGCATCATTGTAATATAATGCGATGGCAATTTTGTCTGGATTTTGCTTGCAAGAGAGGCTAAATTAGTTTAGGGCGAAATAACATCATTTGACAGAATGATTCTTGGTAACTGATGAGTGTATTATATGGTATGAGCTTTTATGTTTGTGAACTCGATTTTACTTGAGCTCATACTTTGGCGATTATTCTAATGGTCTGTCGTTTCATGGGAAAATTTGTTGTGTATATATCATGGTGGGCGAAAGTACATGTAGCTTTTTGGCTTGTCTTTGTCTACGTGATTTCATTGGCTTTTCATGTTTATGATGGTTTTCTTCTTACTCCGCACTTACTGAAGAAAGTTCCGTCACTGCGCAAATGACTTTGCCCGACTTCCTGCATTTGACGACGGTTCTTCGGCCAAGGCAAGCAGCAGTGAGTTCTATTGCCACCGTGTAAGAATGCCATGAATGAGGTGTGGCGCTTGTCATGAATGAGGTATGGTGCTCCTCCGGTCGTTGTAGGCACGCGTGCGCTGGAATTTACTAGCTCCCTGTAGTATTCTGTCACGAGCCTAAGTTAAGAAATGTTGTATATCATGGTGGCATAGCAAAATGGTAAACATCTGATATGCATATGTTATCCTTTTCCTATTTTCAGTGAGGTAACATGCCACTGATATAAAGCTATGGAGTTCCTGTTTGCTGTTGCTTCTAGTGTATAGATTGTAGTCATCTCCTAGTGTGGTAGAAACTTACATTCAAGATTTTAATTTTTTGAATCTGCTTGAGATGCATCCATTGCAGCTTGTCCTACTAGTGATTGGGGCCCAATTAGTTCATTTGTTCTTGTTCCTGTGTTCTGCTCTTTGATTGGGGGGAAAGCTGATTTAAGGAGTTGTAGTAATTGTGTTGTGTAAGTCGAGCAGGCTAATCACTAATTAAGGATGAATTTGGCACTTGGCACGGTTGTGTGGCTTCAGGATTGATGGGATTCATATTTGGTAAGTGAAAATGTTCGTTTGTCCATTTTCTTCTTGTTTGATGTTCATCAATATGGTGCCTACCTTGATGTGTCCAAAGTCATAGGAAACAAGCGATATGTTAATTGTTGTGGATGCTTATAGCACATCATATTCAGCTATCTTTGGAACAAGGGGTTTAGGCCTTGAGGCTGCATCATATTTAGCAGTGTTGCCTTTTAATTTTTCTTTTGGAGGTAGATGCATTGTGTTGCACATTCTTCGTCTTTTATATAGTCATATTATGTTTAAGTAGGTTCTAGCTGCTGAGGAGGGCAATCATGGGATATTGAGGTCTTTGTGCTCCCAATTTTTTGCCTTCTCGTTTTGCTTTACATTTCTTGCCGTCTGCATATTGTGATGCTACCGATTGGCACCCAACAGAGCGTGTCCTTGCTGGTATAATGTTGTCTTCATAGAACAAGTTGAAGCCATGTGCTATATGATTATCTTCTAAGGTCCTGGTGGCCTTGCTTCAGCACGACTTGAGCAATTTAGTTGCCACTTCTCTTATTGTGGGAGAATTTTAGTACTGTCATATCTTGAGTTCAGTTAATGAAAGTTTGTCCCTGGTTTGTCCTAGTCGTTTCATGTCGGACTGTCCCTTTTCTTTTCTTTTTTTCCCTTCTCCTTCTGTGTTACGAGTTTACTTGTAGTGAATTGTAGTGATCTGGGACACGGTTTTGTCCCTTCAAAATGGTTCGGTGGTCTTAACAATTGCTGCACTTGTCTGTGATTGTCGATCATAGTTTGGAAGGACGTGTTTGTTGAAAATGACTAGAAACCCTCGTGGCCGTTTGCTCAGTCACCTCTATGCTAACGTCAAGGCAGGATGCTGGATGAAATTGAAGGCAAAGCGAGTTGCCCCACGGTATGTAGAAGTCGAATGAAGGGGTCAAATGATGAGTAAAAGTTGGGTTTGTCAGGATGGTCAATGGGAAGACATTTTGAATGGCGCTTCAGCTCATGGTAGTAGTCTTTTTCTCTTGGTCACTTGTACTTGGCGAAGGATTGTTTGGGATCAAAAGCAAATTGACCTAGAGCAAGCAAGCGGAGTCATTCCAGCTTTGGATGGGCGTTTGGTGTAAAGAAACCCAATTTTTGTCAGGCGGAAAAGTTGTGGTTTGTATTCTTGCTTCCTATCTCTAATGTTCGAGTCCAATATTCTGTGTTCTTCGGATGGCTAGAAAGAGAACAACAAGAATGTCAAAAACACACTGAAAGAAGAGCTCAATATTTAAAAAAATCTCGTACTTTAGCATCTATCTCAATTATATTTAAAAAAAATTATCTCATAAAAAATTCTCATCTTTTGTTTTTATCTCAATTTTATCGGCCTAATATCCAAAAAAAAATTTCTTAATTTTTTCTTTTGTTTCAATTTTACCGTCTTAATACTTAAAAAAAATTTCAATTTTAGTATATGTTTCAATTAAATCCAAAGCTTTCGAGTGAAAAAAAAATTATGCAAAATTTTTTTCTCATAAAAAATTTTTCAATTTTTATTTTTGTTTCAATTCTATCACTGTTAGTTAACTTTACGTGGCATTTTCATGCACGTAAGGAATTACACTATAGCAAAACCAACATGAAAAAATCCTCAACTTTTTTTATGTTGTTTGCTTCCCTTACATATTATCAAGAGATACGAAGCTACTTAAGATGGTGTGTTTAGGATTCTTCCAAACACTCAACAACTCAAGGAAGGGTTAGACATGAAGATCTAATTATCTGGACGAATGATCTCAAATCTTATTTTTCCTAAAACTTATTGTTTTCGTATTTCGAAGATTCATTGGTGAGTTAGATAAGAAAATTCGAACCACGTAGGATTAATTAATAGTGATTATGGATGGAAGATTGACAGTGACAGAATTGAGACGAAAAGTAAAAATTGAGGATTTTTTTTTATAAGATAACAAAATATGAATATAACTGGGACATATGTTAAAGTTGAGGTTTTTTTTTCGAGTATTAGGCAAATAAAATTGCGACAAAAGTAAAATTTAATGATTTTTTATGAGAAAAAGATTTGGATATAAATGGGACAAATCCTAAAGTTTGGAGTTTTTGAGATATTAGGCCTCGAAAAAAGTGAGAAGTAGAGGAAAAAATCATAGTCATGTTTTGCCAAAAATTTCAACATCAAGAAGTCTCGTCATGTGAGTAATGAACTTACATCATCGGTAAGTTCGCCATTTATGAAAAGTATTGAACTCACACTGATTGTGAAAAGGAAAAAATGCCACTGTTCACGAAAAATATTGAGGCATAAATTATTATCAAAAATAAAAATTATTTATTGAAAAATTATTTAAAAAAAATACGAGCAATAATTTTTGGAAAAAGTTATAGAGGATGAATTTTTTATTTGTTCGTTCATTCATTTTTATAAATGATGGAAACCATCATTTTTAAGAAAATATTTTTTAAATTATTTATCTTTCGCGAAAGACACGGAATTTGAAAATTTTCGTTTTGGAAAAAGGGAAAGAAAAGAAATAGACGCACCGTAGAACTGTTATTATGGTCTTTGTGTTGTGGGCTGGGCCGTGTTCAGTTTTGCTGCCGGGGTCGTATTTCGCGACAGCCTGTTCTTGAACTTATCTCTCTGATGGGGTGATTTCAGGTGAAATTCCACGCTCTTTACTCAAATGCAGATAGGAAAGGCTGACCAAGAGCCGGAGATTATCAGTACATGGCGCGGATGCAAACAGCAGAAAAATTACCGGGTTGAGGCCGGAGCGTGACTCTAAGCATGGAATATAAAGCTCCGAACTATTTACACCTTCAAATTACCAACAATCTCTGCGCGCGCAGCCTTTAATCCTTGATATGAATGACATAGAAACTTCTAGGAGCTTCGATTTGAGCATCGAGTAGCTCTTTACACCACGACTACGATGCTAATTAAGGATGGAGTTTTAGTCGAACCGATCCGAAACTATACTTTTCCAAGTTGAAAAGGAACGCAGTATATACAAATTGTTATTCTTTGCATACAAACGTAAAATATATCTACGTGTTATCATTTTTTTTTTTGGTCGAAGTAACGTTTCATTTATATCTGCAAAAAAAAAAAAAACAGACTGAAATATCGTGGTTCGAACTGCTATAACTTCAAAACAAGACAGGTTTTAAATAACAAGATAAATTATTGAAATAATAATATGGATCGCATGCTCAAAAAATAAATCTATGCCTTCTTCAAACCAAAAACGACAGCTCATCGTCGAATCTGCATTCAGTAATGAACGCACACCAATATGTTCATCTGTTATTATGACTTTGCCGTTCGGCGGTGCGCTCCTAAGCTCGATGTCCTCAACACCATCGCCATGCGCAACAGAATGGTTGGACGACCATAGATAGATCCAATGATGAGAGTGAAACTTTCACGAAATTTCTTCGATCTCCTTTAAAATTAGACTTATATGCTAACAAAATTCGAGGGAAGCAAAATCTGGAAAACATACTTAAATAACTTCCTGAAACGAGAAAGAGAAGCTTCTAGATCTAGACTAGATCGGAAGAAAAAAGCTCCACGAATGGAAGAAAAGTAAGAAATAAAGAACTAAAATAGTTAAATAAAGAGAAAAGAGAGGGGAGGGAGAGATCTATCTCAAACCCTTCCTTCCATGGATGGAGGTAAAATGAGGGAGTTGTGTGAGATAAGATGGAGAGAGGCTGGAGGTGGCGGCTAGATTTTTTGGGAAAGGGGGTGAGGGACGGCAATCCAACAATTTGAATTTTAGTCTAGTATCTAATATAGTCTCTGAATTTTTAATTTGATTAATATGGTTTATGAATTTTTGAAATACGTTCAATCTAGGAAGATATTCAATGTAGTCTTTTTATTAATTCAACCTCGGGATGATATTGTATATTTTCTTATAATCTAGGGACTTAGTTGAATAATTGCCAAAAGATACAATCCCACTAATTCTTTTATACTTCTTATATATGTTTTGTGTCATTTTTCCTGCACGTATTACGTTGTACTAACCAAATAGCAAGCAAAACCCACTTTGGTTTCGCCCAAGGCAAAAAAATAAAAATAAAATAAAAAATCCATTTTGGTTATTTTCGTTGGACTCTTTGAAAATGAAGGATGCCAATGATGCCTTCATCGCTGCCACTCACGAAGCTCCGCCGCTCACCCTCTCCTCACTTCTCCACTCTCTACCTCCTCTTCCGCCGCGCCATGTCGTCCGCCAGCACCGCCGCCGCCGACCCCGTCGCTCCCTCCAACACCCGCGTGGGCTGGATCGGTACCGGCGTCATGGGCCGCTCCATGTGCGGCCACCTCATCCGCGCCGGCTACACCATCACCGTCTTCAACCGCACCCTCTCCAAGGCCCAGCCCCTCCTCGACATGGGCGCTCGCCTAGCTGACTCTCCCCGCTCCCTCGCCGCCCTCTCCGACGTCGTCTTCTCCATCGTCGGCTACCCCTCCGACGTCCGCTCCGTCCTCCTCGACTCCTCCTCCGGCGCCCTCGATTCCCTCCGCCCAGGCGGCGTCCTCGTCGACATGACCACCTCCGACCCCTCCCTCGCCGAGGAGATCTCCGCAGCCGCCTCCTCCAAGGGTTGCCACGCCGTCGACGCCCCCGTCTCGGGTGGTGACCGCGGTGCCCGCAACGCTGCCCTTGCGATATTTGCTGGTGGCGACCCTGCAATGGTCCGCAGGCTGGAGCCTCTGTTCTCCGTGATGGGGAAGGTCAATTACATGGGAGGCCCCGGAAAGGGGCAATTCGCGAAATTGGGGAATCAAATCACGATCGCTTCGACGATGGTGGGGCTGGTGGAGGGTATGGTTTATGCCCATAAGGCGGGGCTCGATGTTGGGTTGTTTATAAGCGCGATATCGACCGGGGCTGCGGGCTCCAAGTCGCTGGACTTGTATGGGAACAGAATACTGCAGAGGGATTTCGAGGCTGGGTTCTATGTGAACCATTTTGTGAAGGATTTGGGGATATGCTTGAAGGAATGTGAGAGGATGGGGCTCGCATTACCGGGCTTGGCACTAGCTCAGCAGCTTTACCTGTCGCTTAAAGCTCACGGGGAGGGGAATTTGGGCACTCAGGCGCTCATTCTGTCTCTCGAGCGGCTTAACAAGGTTTCACTCGAGAAGGCGGGCTCCTCCAATGTATGAGTATGACCTCTGCTTAGTGTTCTTGTTGTGTATTTATATTGGTATACATGGATGGATCATCGTTTGCTGTATGCCAACGGTTACATTTGCCACTGTTGTATTGTTGTTTTTAGATGAGTAAATTGCTATGGTTGGCTATTGGATGGAGGATTATGTGCTTCAGTCTTTCGAAGGTATGACAGACTGACTTGGAAAAGGTCGGGGTTGACATGTTAATTAGGATTTGCGAGACAAAGCAGAGTATTTGTAAATGATTTGTCGCTCGGACATTGTCCTCATCTTTTTTGGCAATTTGATGGTTATCATGGTAACTCTCTGGATTCATAACAATACATGGACATGAAAATTTTATACCTATTATGGGCCTGCTGATGAGCTCTTGGTTTCACTTTTGGTTGCGGAAGCTAAAATTGTCAACTGTCTAGGAGGAGACAAAGTGGTTAATGATTTGTTCGGGTAGGAACAGAAATAGAGTGTGGTATTCACATTCGGAATTTGAGATAAGAGCATTTTTGGTGACAAAATTTTCCATTTTAGTAACATCCCGAAGTTATGTATTTCTTCTTATTCCTAGAAAAATGTTAGTTCATGCGTTGAATTATCAAAGAAGCCGTAATTTCAAGATTGATATCTCCAATTTATCACCTAATTTGCGGCTGCGCATTGGGCAAATAAATCAGGAATTTAGTTCCTTTTAACCTGATTGGATCTAATCATGGATACCTTTTGTGTGCAAGAGTTTTATGTCTTTGATGATACTACCTACCTTCTAGCTGCCAACTTTTGTACCATCATCTATGGCATCTATGATCATCTTTAACACAATACGATTTCTCTCAAATATTGTAGCAAAACAATGAGAACAACAACGTCACATGATCATGTTTGAATTAGCTTAGTTCCTTTCTTCAATAGGTTCCCTGTGTTATCTCTGTCCATAAAAAGCCAGTACAAGTTTGTCTCAATGTTTCTCAAGGAACAGGATTTGAAGGTGAGCAAATCATGGCTTAATAGGGCTCAATGGTGACTAGAAGTACAATAACATGTAGTCTGCTACAGGATAAGCGGGTACTAATTTAATCTCACAATTGTGACCACAAATGCGTGGCAAGAAAGCACGTACGCTTGCAACTAACCGCCAGGGAAATAGAAAGCCTGATATATAAGCATATAATGAGGGGCATTAGTGGCAATGGTCTTGATGATCTCCAAGTATGATAATGACAATTCTCACTCACGCTCTAATGTTCTTTAGGGAATTTCTTTACAATGTCGTCCCTTTTTTTTTTTTGGGCTTGTCCGACTCTAGAGATTTAGTTCAGGATGTGAGAGAGGGAGAGAGAGTGTGTGTGTCCTGAGCTGCTCATATTTTAAGCAAAAGTTGGTGCCTTAATGTTTACGTAAATCTTCTCTAGAAACCGTGTTCACTATGGAGAACAAATAATGTATCCATTATTAAGTAATAATCAGAAACAGGAAAGTTGATATATGAGGGAAGTGAATAGCATCTGGGACTTTCAATGCAAATGCTTTCATTCACGTACACGCCTTTTGATATAAGTCTTTGGTGTGTCAAAATAAGTTTGCTGCAGAAGCACTAGGATTAGGAAACAAGGGTCCCTCCAGTTTGTGTTCACAGGTGCTTGAGCATGTCACTGGCATTCTGTGGTTGAGATCTGTGATAATCTTTTCCATAATCTGATGATACCTTCTCTGTCTCTCTCTGATCAATGAGTTAGTGATCTGTGGACTTTCAACGCAAATGCTTTCATTCATGTACATGTCTTTTGATATAAGTCTTTGGCTTGTCAAAATAAGTTTGCTGCAGAAGCACTAGGAGTAGTAAACAAGGGTCCCTCCAGTTTTGTGTTCACAGGTGCTTGAGCATGCAGTTGGCATTTTGTTGTTGAGATCTGTGATAATCTTCTTCATAGTCTGTGTTGATATCTTCTTTGTCTCTCTCTGATCAATGAGTTTGTGAAATCTTATCTTTTCAGTTTGATGGTTTGTTTTTACTGCATTTGACTGTGCTATATGCAATCTTCAAATACTCAATCAATTCTTGCACACACTCTCTTATCTTTATTGCAACCTCTCATAGGTGTTCAAATTCTAATTTCTCGATAGCTCTCTCTTAGTGGAATTACTTATCGTCTCAACCTCCACTTGCGATTGAGCTGTTTGTCAATTGCTGAATACTGATAGTTGGATACCTAACTGCTGCTAGTTGAGACAGAGTATCCGGTCTTGAATCTGGAATTAGTTTAGATACCACTGGCAAGTTTTGCCAAAGGTGGATTCTTCATGGGAATCGTGTCAGATTAGTGGTAGTCTTAGACCAACATAGTATGATCACCCAGCTTTAGCAATGAACTTGTTGGTGCCGTGTTTGAAATGGCTATTCCAAATCTCCTGTTCTCTGTGACTTTACTGCGATTGGACAGTAAAATTACAATTATCTCGACTAGTACAAGAGCGTGATTTTTGAGGCTCCATTAATTGATATTGCGTGCAAGTGAGTAATACTTTGATCTTTGCTGGGTTCTTCTACTTGCGTATACACTAGACGCTCATTATCTGTCATATATTGATGTCTTGAAATATATTTAAACGAGCCATTTTAACAGGGGTAGCATATTTTACAAGCATGTCTAGGCGTGTCGATGATAGTAACTCGTGTAATATGCATTAGCAACATTCCTAGAAGCAACATTCAAAGACACCGAGTTCCTTCTATGCATCGGGCTCATTAGGAACATCACTGGCGATGAGGATTGATTCATTTCAATCCTCTGGGCTCGACGGAACCGAGTTTTATCTTCCTTGCTCGTAAGGCTTGACCCATTGTCGTCCGCGGATCATGCTCTGGAAATTTTGGGCCTGCTCAGCT
>JAGVVM010006515.1:0-33258 GCA_019149425.1 Psidium friedrichsthalianum
CCAAAATCGGAAAACAACGCTCCACATTTTTCTACCCCCTCCTCATGGTTGTTGTTCACCTTTGTTCTTAATTTTCTTTTTTATTCTACACTGTGGTGGGGGGGCTCTTTTTAATTTACCCTTTGGGGCCCTTCTCATCGCGGCAGGGGGTGGCCGACAGGGGGCCTAAACTCCCGCTAAACTGGAGGGAGAAAATATGATCTCTCCTATGTCGGGCTGTTCGTATAAATAGAATTTTCTTTAGTATTTTCTTCATTCTTATTTGCTTTTTTTCGCCTCTTATTTCTCTTTCTTACTTCCATTCTATTCTGCGCAACATAAGGAATTTGAATACATGTTTTTTTTCTATTTACTTGTTTTTTCTTTTTTATCCTTTTTTTTTTTTGTTTTCGGTTATTTTTTTGTTTTGTTATATTTTAAATTTTTCTATAGGTTGTTTTTTTTTGTTATTTTCTTTTTTTTTGTTTTGTCTTTTTTTTTTTTTTTTTTTTTTTTTTGGCTTTATAGTATTTGTGTAAGTTATTAAATGTTTTTTTATTTTTTTTTTCTATTTTGTGTTTTATAATTTTGTTTCTCTTTTATTTGTTTATTATTTTTCTCTTATTTAATATTCTTTTTTCATTACTTATTTTTTGTTTGTTTTTTTTATTGTTGTTTTTTTTTTTTTTTTTTTTTTTTTTTTTTTTATTGTCTTTATTTTATTTTTTATTCGTAAATTGGGTTATCAAGCTGTAAATAAAGACTAATTTTTGAAGTGTTCATAAAAAAACACTAATCATACAGGTCATGGTACATTTTAATATACTTAAGTTTTTCTCAGGAACCCGTATGCAGGACAATTTTATGATTTAGAAAACCGTTTATCCTCCCTCAACATTCTAATTTCTAGTGACTATTTATATTGGTCTCCTTGAACACGGGTATTAAAGATTTATATCAATGGTCAAACAAGGAATTTCTGGTGGTCAGCATCGCATACATATCCTTTATAACTTATTATACTTGAATCCTGTTTAAGTTCTTTCATCGTTGAATAACTACACATAATACTAGTTGTGATACATGGTTGCAAACGTCAATCTGAGTTGGTCCCAAATATGGTAATTAAGAGACAGATAATATCGTCTTTTTTTTTTTGTTTGTTCTTGATTTTTTTTTTTTCTTTTCTTTTGTTTTTGTGTCCCTCTTCGTTAAGCACAGTTTCAACAAATATAGGGAGTTGTTTTTGTACATTACTATGTCTTCCTCCTTGGGGGGGGGGGGGGAGTGGGTTGAAGGGGGGGGTGCTTTGTTGTACCATTATCCCCGCGTCGTTGGTTGCTCACCGCGTTCTTATAGCTATTGTAGTATAACCAATTTAATATTTTTCTTTTTGATTGGGGATTTCTATTCAACTCAGATTGCTGGATGGAGAATGTGATGTAAAGTGATTGTTAATTTTTCGGGGGCGGAAGAAAGATAATTGTGAATCAGCACCTCCTTACCATTATCCACCTACGGCCGTCTTAAGCTGGCCACGCCTGTACAAAGTACATTTGATCGAAAATGTCAAGATTTGACAGTACATACACAGGTCAGACTAGGACACCTGGTTTTGGGAATACTGCCATGACTTAACCAGTCTCACACGAGCAGGGACACGAGAAGGTTCTCTTTCGCCGCGTTTCAACGGACGCTCACGAGATACGGACGGTCCATGGGGAGAGATAGCCGCTGTCCTTCTCTGTTGTTGCCCACATTTAAGAGTTTTTGAGTTAACAGTAAGCGAGAAACTGGTCCTATTGTACACTGGATAGAAGTCAAAAAAAAAAAAAGACATGGAAGAGTGTTTTCCAATATGCGTTTTCTCACCTGTGGAAGAGACTAGCTGGTGATATACGGGCCCATTGGGCTACCGTTGTGGGGTGGTGGGGTTGCGTATTTCCCCTCAGCGGATTAGTTTGATTTTTTTTTTTTTGTTTTTTTTTTTTTTTTTTGTTTTTTTTTTTTTTTTTTTTTTTTTTTTTTTGTTTTTTACTTTTTTGTTTTTTTTTTTTTTTTTTTTTGTTTTTTTTTTGTTTTTTTTTTTTTTGTTTTTTTTCTCTTTTTTTTTGGTTTTTTTTTAACCTTTATTTTTTTTTTTTTTTCCTTGTTTCCCGCGCCTTGGAAGTTCTTCTCTGCTGATTGGGGTGTGTCCATACCCCTCCCCCACCCCCCACCGGTCCTCCCCGCCTGCCCCCCCCCACCCCCTCCCCCCCCCCCCCTCCCCCCCCCCCCCGCCTCGATCCTCCCCCCCCCCCCCTCCCCCCCCCCCCAGCCCCGCGCTCCCGTCCCCCCCCAAACAGCCCAAACTCACATGCCCGAGGCCTCGTGCGGCTGCCGGTACGGCCCCGATGGCCTCCCCAGCCCCACCAGGCTCTATCCTGGCCGTCCGAGTCGCTCGCCCCTGGCCCCGTCCCCCCCACTCCCAACGCGCCTCTCCTCCCGCCCCCCCAAAACATCCCCCGTCGCTGCATAAGCTCATCCGCCCCCCGTCACCCTCTGTCCCTCCCACCGAGTCACCACCCCCTCACCTCCCCCTTCCAGCCTCCCCCCACCTCCCCCACCGTTCCAACCCTCCACCCCCACATGGTGATTCCCCTCAAAACCTCTCCTCCTCCCCCCCCCCGCTCTCCCCTCCTCTACCGATTCCCTCTTCCCCCTTCCCCCCCCCCCCCCCACTCCCCCTCGCCCTCCCCCCCCCTCCCCCCCCCCCCCCCCCCCCCCCGCCTCCCCCCCCGCCCCCACCCCCCCCCACCAGCCCCTCGCCCCCCCCCCCCCCCCCCCCCCCCCTCCCCCCCTCCCCCCCCCCCCCCCCCCCCCCACCCTCCCCCCCCCCCGTCCCCTCCCTCCCCGTCCCCCCCCTCCCCCCCTCCCCCCGCCCCCCCCCCCCCCCCCCCCCCCCCCCCCTCTTCCCCTCACCCGTCCACCCCCTTTCGTTCCCCGCCCCCCCCCCTCCCCCCCTCCCCCCCCCCCTCGCTTACTCTCCCACTCGCCCCCCCCGATCCCTTCCCCCCCCCCCGCCCATATTCCCCCCCTATATTCCTCCCCCCCTCCCCTCCGTCTATTCCTCCCCTCCCGGAACCCACTCCTCCCCTCCCCCCCTCCCCACTACGCAAACGACACCCCTCCCCCGCGAGCTTCGTCTCCGTCCACACCCGTCCAGCCCACGCCCCCGCAAACGCAAATCTGACCTCGACTCCCCCTCCCTTCCCTCCCCCCAGCCCTCCCCCCCCCCCTTCCCCCCTTCAAACCCACCACCCTAACCCCCTCACCCCTGATCCCGTCCCCTCCTCCCCCCCTCCCGCCCCCCCCCCCCTCCCCCCACCCACTGATCCTATCCATTTCCCGCACTCCCAACCCAGCAAAAAACCAAAAAACAAAATACACACACAACCCTCACCACAACTCCCCCCCCCCCCCCACACGTCCTCACCCCTCCCTCCCTCGCTCGCCCCCCCCCCCCCCCCTACCCCTCCCCCAACACCCCATCCCCCCCGCCTCCCCCCCCCCCCCCCCCCGTCCCCTCCCTGAAAAACCCATCGAAACCCCCACCCCCCCCCCCCCCCCCCCCCCCCCTTCCTTGCCCAAACCAACCACGCGGTGCAGCCACAAAAAAAAAAAAAATTCTGTCAGGTAGCGAGGGATAGGTCCATCTATATAGCCCAACTGCCATGTTCAGCGCAACAGCCTAAGAACAAACATTCAAGCAGTAATACCATCCTTCTTGTCCCAGTAGAAGTTGGAGTTTCGATTATGGAGGCACATTCCTATAATCGAAGACTCGGCGGTGTGTATTCACACTTTTGCTGTACGTGTCGAAATACTCACTGCCCATTTTCCTGCCTTTCCTTCAACATTTATTCTCCTTCCCCTCCCTCATGGATTCTTTTCCCTTCTCTCACACCAGCTAACCAAACATACTCGAAGTCAACGATTCCTCGATAGGAAGTATTATACTAAACACCAAACTCTAAAAAAATACTCTAAACTCTAGATCACCAAGCCACTCAACTCTAAATGCTACACCAAAGAAAAAGTTCTCTCGGGGCTTTGTGCTTTCGCAAAACACCGAAATCTTTTTTCTTTTTTTTGGGAAAGCCGTTATATACAGAAATAGCTCGGTCTTTTTTTTTAAGTAGCTTTTTCATTCGTCTTTTTTATAAGCGAAATTCTTCCCCTTCGCCCCCCCCCCCCCCAAACAAACGAAACCACAAAAAAAAAAAATATAGTTTTTTAAAAGGCCTAGGTCCACTATAAGGCCCATGCACCTTCCTTTAAACGTTCATAAAAACATACTACGTAATTCATCGGCTTTCCCGAGAGAAGTTAAGTTCGATTATGGAGGCAACAATCTTCTTAATCGCCAAACAATTTCAACTTTCCCTAAATCCTCAATGCCACTATTCCTCAATCTTCGTGACTCTCGACAAAAGAACCGCAAAACACCCCAATAGAAGGAGGAACAAAGAACAGATTTGCTATTCTCACAACACCAAAAAATGGCTGTGCAGAAAGGAAGCCGCAAGGAGAAAGTCAAGAAATTATCACAATACCTTGAGAATTTCAGGGACCTCGAAGCGTGTCGCAGGACTTGACCACGGCCCAGAACTGGTCCCGAGTCAATCTCACTCCATCGTCCTCGAGCATCCGCAGAGGGCAAGAGCCCTTCTCGCTGAGCTCTGGAGCAACAATTTGAGTCCTCCGGTGCTCGTGAAAGGCTCTCCACGAGGACCGCCCTGTGTTGCGCGGAGCTGCACCGCGGGGTTTCGATTTCAGGGCGTGCGTGATTGCAAGTGGGGTGTTTGGGATCTCGACTTCTTGCTGCTTGCCGTGTACGACGAAGATCGCGGTTCGTCTTCTGGGGGTTTTCACGAGCTGCGAGTGCAAGTGAGAGGGCAGTGACGATGCTGCCACGGCATTGGAGCTTGATGGCGCCCTCCATGTTTGGCTTTTGGCCGTCCGTTCCGGAGAACCTTTTTCCTGCTCTTCGACTGTTATCATGAGTTTCCAAAACAGTCAGTCCTGTACTTTCAAACTGATCAATTTTCGTTCATGTACTTTGTACAGGTAATGATAATGTAAGAGGTGATCCCAATTATCTTTCGACGAAAAATTAAATCACTTTCATCACATTCTCATTCGCAATCTTGTTGAAATCCCCATCAAGACCAACTATTAATTGGTTATTCCTACATCGTATAAGAGGTGCCCGAGGGATAATGTACAATTCCAGGAAGATGTAATTACAAGACAATCCCATTTTAATGTGTTAAAGGGAAAAAAACGATATTGTTTTAAACTTACCATTGGCAACTCAATTGAGTTTACAACCATGTATCATATATTATGTTACGTTATCAACCGATGACTTAATGGCATTCCAAGTTATAAGTTTAAGGATTAGTGTCACCACCGAAATTCTTTTGACTTTGATAATATTCTTTCCAAGAACAATTAAATAATCACTAGAATTAGATTTTGAGGGGATAAGTTTTCTAATTAAAATTTTCATTACGTGATAAAATAGAGATAGTGTTTTTATGACATTAAATTGTTATATTCAGCTTTAACCCTTACGAAAAAAAAAAACACTTCTCACTGTTTAGAAGCAAATGGAAACTATTTAAAAGCATAGAATATTTTTCCTCCATTTAGTGAACCATGAAAGGTAAAAATTTGATTTCCATTGAAATATCTACTTCCAATTCTCTATATGTTGTGGTGCTGCTCTCCAAGTATGCAGCCTCACAAATAGGAGCAGAACACACTTTTACATGACTACTCAAGTTGCCATGTACAAACCTTATTGCATCAAATTGTTTATGTAGAAAAAAAAAAAATCATAATTTAAAAGAGCAAAACATTAGAAAGATCAATGCCCACAACAAGAAGCTCAAAAGATTAGCTTTGACTAGCATTGGACTCCATTATTTATTGCTGAATGAACCAGGAACCACCACTACATACCAATAACGAAGCATGCATGCATCCCTCATCTTCATAAAAACCCGAGAACTCGCTGGGAGTTCAGGTGCTTGCCTCCACCTTCAGATGCGTTCTCTTATACACTCCAAACTTCAAACCATCGACAAGAGTAAGGTTATTTAGAACTTCATATGTAGACACACCAACACGGATAGATAGGACGGAGTGAGAGCGATGTTGATTAGTTGGGCCTTAATCTTCCCCTTCATTCCGTTTATAACTTCATCGATGTCATCGCTATGGCCACCGAGTCTCTTGCGATCCCCGCCAATCCTTGCTTGGAGAAACCGGCGCAATAAATGCCGTTCTCTCCCTTCCAGTGAAGCGGGCACAAGTAATTTTCGGCATCCCATCTTTGTTTCAGAATGTGTTCGTATCGTGCACACGTTGTGACAAACAAGTTCCTTCGTTAGAAAGTATGAGAGAGCCAAATAACATCATAATTGAAATATTGTGATTCATATCATTAATACTCAACAACCTGTGCAGTATAGCACAAATCATTCCATTAATTAACCTTAAACTATTCGTATTTTGATCTGCAGAGCAAATCCTATATCCTTTTCAAAAGCCGATAATGTAAATAGATATGCTTTCCTTCAATGAAAAGGACAGTACTCGCCAAACTACCTATCTATTCATGAAATTCAATAGTATAAACTTGTATTGTGGTGCTATATTAGTTGCTTTGGACCAACCTTGAGCTAGTATTTACAAAAAGGAATCCCATCCATGGACCATGCAGCGTAATGATACAGATTATTAGAAAAAGCTCTTATTAATACCATGGGAACATAGTTTCTTTTTTCTCTTTCGAGTTTATTATTCATGAGCTCGCATCACATTATAGCTATATTTTTCTAAAAAGTGAATGAGCAAATTCTCTTGGGAAAGAAAAAAAGTAGCGCAACAATATTTAGTTATCTTTTATCAATCTTTAAAAACTGATTATATGCTTTGATCAATGCATGGGGTTGCGCTGCGATTGGTCCTCTTTGTTGGGAATGAAAATTAATGGGGTATGGATTCATCAACGCTATGTGAAGGGGATTGGTGATGCATTAATGGGGCATGAGCTTCATTCAATCTTTAGAAAGATAGAATAGTGCGAGGGATTGGCGATGTAGCGACCCTAATAATATACAGGCCAAGGGTTGCTGTTGACCATAGTCAGCACTACAGTGACATGTCTATATACATTTTTTTTTTCCCTCACGCCTAAAAATATAAATTGATTAGAACTCATCAACCAATATGCGAAAACTTCTATATGGATTTACTCTATCCTATTTTTTGCTCTCACCAAATCAACCATCGAGGAAGCCTACGTTAATGTGTAGACCAGTTATTAATCATTCTACAAGGATACTGACAGAATCATAAGATTTTATTTCTATTAGCAAATTTCTTAACAGCTTGATGACTTACTATTGAATTTGGCTTTCAAAAGTTTCCTCAAAATTTTTGGGTAACATACTACGCTAAAAGGAGTCTTCGTTGGCAAGTTGCTGTTTTTTTCGGTTTGGTCAGCGT
Source organism: Psidium friedrichsthalianum (assembly GCA_019149425.1). Taxonomy (NCBI): domain Eukaryota; kingdom Viridiplantae; phylum Streptophyta; class Magnoliopsida; order Myrtales; family Myrtaceae; genus Psidium; species Psidium friedrichsthalianum. The sequence goes on from JAGVVM010006515.1 coordinate 7,540, forward strand.
TGGTGATTACTTAGTCCTATGATAATCTACTGATTTCGATGTTATTTGTAATGGCAATTCCTCACTTTAGTGGCAAGTAACTAGTTTGTATGCGGACTATGTTGGTAAGTTGCTAATTTCAACACTCAGTTTATGCCTTGAATGTACTTTCTAAATAATAAGTAGATCAGTATATTCCACTTGAAGTTGGTCCATTCTTACTACGGTGATCACTTGCTCCCTTAAAAAAAAAAAAGAGAAGAACTATGTGAGTAAGTTGTTAATTTCACTACGAATTACAACGTTTCCCATCAAGTTTTTGTTTGAGTGATAAGTATATAAAAAAGTTCACAATTAATTATAGAATTTCCCATTGGCAAGTTGCTAGGATAGATGATGAATTACTATGAGCACATCTGACCAATAGGTCGTCAGTTATATAATTTTGTCAACGATTTAATATCTACAAGCCAGTATAGAAAATTACCATGCTCAACACATTGTTCATGGTAACCATAGGTGCAATTGTGTTAAAATGAGATGCAGTTCAGTTAAAAGTGCTCACTCCTCATTGTTCTCAAGACTCTTACAAGGATATGCTAATGTCGCTAAAATCAGTACACGATACGGGGCTAAGCATGTTTTGCAGAACATGAGAGTTATCAATAAGATCATGATCCGACCGACAAGGAAATATGAAAAAACAAAAACTTATTGGCATTCACATATATTTGCATGTCACATGAGAGATTTAGTTGAACGCTTCGACAACAACACAGATGTACCGAGGTATCAGAAAAGATGTGCCACCTTGAATTTGTTTCACTGGCTTAATGATTGCTTCCTTAAGAGTTGCAAGCCAACACGTACTCCACTCGCCTCTACCCTTCTAATCTGAGTCACTCTCACTTGCTTCCAAGTCCGCTTGATATACGTATCTACAAGTTGTTTCCAGTCGCTCTACGTACGTTGGTTCTTCAGTTGCTTCCGGTTTCTCTTCGTCTGTTGGTTCATCAGAATCCTCATGTAGCGAAGCTGGATCCACTAATTGATTTTCTTGGAGTACAACCTTCAAATCATCCTCCATCGCTTGCACTTTAGTAGATATCCAGTTTTTTCATGGTTCCGCCCGATACTTTAACTGTAAGGCTAAATCGTAGATAACTCTCCTCAAATTGACCGAAATCAACTTCTCCCTCCAACAACCCCACAACACATTCGGTTCGAGAAACTGAATCCACACATGATCCGAATCAAATGAACCCAGAGTACCTGACACACATTCCGCCTTTGGCCCCAAACTTGTGGCACGATGTCAAAGGATACTTCCTTTTCTCCATCTTCTACACCGAAAACACCACAAGAGACAATCCTTTCAACTTATCGTACAAGTCCTGTGAAGCCATGAATGAGATTGTATCGTCTTCAACAAGGACGAAGTCCTTTGGCATCTCTCCTCCAGGGTGAATATTTTCGGTGACCAGAATTAAGAGTGGAATAACGATGCCGCTGTTACATGGTAAATTTTTTAGAAGTACACAAGTATGTAATTAATTCAAGAAGATAGTTTGATTTTGAGCATATTCCTAGTAATTCAACAAAACTAGAGTTCTATATAATATTAGACTTATTGATCCTTGCTTGCATTGTATACATTACAAGTCAGACCCGACAGTCTAATGTTCATTGTTATGTGTTTCACTTTAAACATAGCTGATTTTTCAGTACAAACTATTCTAATTGAATTCTAACTTACTTGCAACAAACTTAACATTATTAAGATAAATAAAAGAAAAAAATTACTACATTCACTTATATCAATGGAAATCGAAAGGAAAAACTTCTACTCCAACTTTCTATAAAAAAAAAAAGAGGAAAATCTTAAATCGGATACTCTCAATTAAGTAAATTAAACCAATTGTCCCAAGTAGTCCGCATGTGTCGATTGACACGTGTCACCTAGCATGGTGGTGCGATGGTTCCCTATTATAATAGCAACCTGTGTACCATTTCTTCTTCGAGCTTAGTAGATGAACCATGTTGTGATGCTCAAAAATAGGAACGTCGATTAGGGTCAGCAATTATTTGATGTTCATGAAATCCAACCAGATCTGATTCTCAAAAGAGAGGCTCTGGGCTTTTATGCCTTTTCGTTTTGTCTCTTTCTACCTCTATTTCGCCCCTTTACTTTGATTAATTTGATGCTGCTTGTCTACTTTTTCTGTTTATATCGAAGTGAGATTTTGGCAATCGAGGATGAATTATTTGCTTAGAACTTTTATCCATTATACTATAGAATGATGTTAGACTTGTTAAAATTAGTTACAAATTTGTATATTAAGTGATTTATTATGTTTTTTATAAATATTTATAATAACGGATTATTTTAATGGTCTAATCTTGCTTTTCTTTAATACAATTATCGTTACCCTACAATATAATCATCTAGCTGTAATTTCATCAATTTGCCCTTTCATTGCTGCAATCACGAGACTTTGGTCACAACAATGATCAGCGATATGCTCACCCTAAAGACAGAGAAATGATATTGAGCTAATATAACGTGAATTATTGCCGTTGTGCAATTCATCTTGATCCTTAGAGTTGATCTAGTATTATTGATGGTGTTGGTTGTTATGATCAACCGTAACATCAGAACTCGGGTCCACTGTTCGTTACATTTTCTTAGAACATTTATTTTTTCAACATAGAAATTACAAACATATTGGTCTCTGTCATTGCTTCATTGTGAGATTTGGTTTAGCTTTATTTATGTATAGAGTAACTTTACATGTGTCTAGAATTTTCAGCTATTGCATTATACAAACACAGTGCACCCAACAGTAGAGAGAGAGAGAGAGAGACCTCAATTGGAAAGTCAACAAAGTTGTGGACTAATTTGCTTGAACATCTTCCTCGTTGCTCGTTTGACAATCTTGCAAATCTTCTGTTTCTCTTGGACGTTCTTCCCTAAGCTCATTTGACTATCTTCATACCCAACTTCATAGAGTAAAGCTGGATCCAACAACTGATCGTCTTGAACAAAACCTCCATTCATCGTCTAGTGGCTTGCATATTAGTCGGAATCCACACTTTTTCACAGTTTCCCTACAACCTGAATTTCTAAGTACTCTAATGCTGAAGCAGAAATGAATCAATTCATTTGGACCAAAATCCTCTTCTCTCCACAAATCTTTGCTTTCTGATATCGAAGCAACACATGATCCAAATTAGATGAATTCGAAGTCTCAGCGGAGCCATACCTTGTCTGCCATTAGTCCATGTTTCAACGAAAAGAGTGATATACCCTTTTCCTTCTGCTCGGAATACAACGCAGAAAGCTACTCCCAGGAACTTTTTAAAAGTCCTTTTGAAAGCCACAAAAGATATATACCATCTTTATTGGGAGCAACCACTTGGCATCTCTCCTCCAGGTAGAAAAACTCTCCAGCATGCTTTGCAAAAAAATTCTGTCATAAATGGAGACTGTTTAGATAGTTTTTCAGAATCAGCACCAAAAGAGAGGAGTTTCAATGAGTTAAATGGGTAGTCCTGGAGTTTAGATACGGTTAGCAATAGCATTAGAATTTTTTTTTTTTTGTAATTGATTGGTGGAAACAGACATGTATGTTGAAGATCTTGTAGCTAGATGAACATGCATTATTGAGGTCTTTCATTTGGTAATCCTTGTAATCCAACAGCGAGCTAGAGTTCTAAAATAAAGAGGATATCCTTTAGTTGCATTATGGAAACCTCCACCACATCTACATGTAGAATCACTTTCCATATGTTGCTTTTTAATAGTCCACCAATCAGGGATTTTCAGCATTTTGAAATACGCAAACAGTCGATGCAGCCAACATGTACACCATTCCATATTACCCACACGCACGCACGCACAGAGAGTGAGTCTAACCTCAAGCTTGAACAAATCATTCACGAGAACCCTTGCCGACGAGTTCCTGACATGAATTTAAGTTGACGCATTTAACGTCACGTATGTTGGGGGGAACTCTACTCAGAGATTCACAACCACCTGCGCCTAGAGATACCAGTTTCTCTGGAATCTTGGGATCTCTTGTAGTTGTTGGCAATCAAAACATCCAACCTATACAAGTGATGTAGTTGCTCGCATGTAGGAAGGTTAGTAAAATTGTTTCTACTCAATATTAATTCTTGTAAGCGGGAAAACAGGAAAGATTCTCCAGGAACTCTACTTCTGATAGATTGCATCCCTCAAGGATTAATTTGTGTAACTTCGGAAATCCTATTTTTGTATGGGGATCACTCGAATCCTCCTCCACCTTTGGAAACTTGATTAGTTTGAGCAGCCACGAAGCATCAAAGCGCTAAGGTTTTGCAACCTATAAATGCTAGATGGAAGTATTGCCAGTTTTTTGCAGTTCTCTAAATACAGATGCTTCAAAGAGATAAGATTTTCTATGGATGCAGGAAGTTCTTCCATTGAAGTCCCATTTAATATAACTTCACGTAAGCTTTTGTTTTTAACCGGAATATTAGGGAATCTTCCTAATTTAGAGCACCCGTCCAAATCCAACAACTGTAACTTGGCGTGATGTCCAACTGATTCATGGGCATGCTCCAAGTTTTGGCATCCACGAAGATTCAATTTCTCAAGATTCGGAGTATAAGAGAGATCCGGCATACAAACCATCGACTGGCATTCACTGAAGTTAATGAACTTAACATTTTCAAAGCCCTGCAAGAACAATGAATCCAACTTGGATAGACATTCTTGACGAGCAAAACAGAATTGAGATAGATATTCAATTGAAAATCTCTCTCTGATTCTTTAATAAAAATCACTTGATCATGATTCAAACCATAGGTGATCAGAATTCACTTGATCATATGTGTATACAGAGCACTACCTCTCCTTTTAAAATATGAATTTAGTAAGTAATAATTGTGCTTTGAGGAAAGATAGAAACAAAATAAAAGAATAGTACTCGTAATTCCAATGCATGCTAGAGTACACATATCAATGGTATACATGATACGATAGACGTTGACATCTTGACCTAGTGGATCTCATGTGCGATTTATCAAACCCCTACGGTGCATATCCGTTGACTATATGATCAATCTTTTTGTGCCTTCTTTCATCAAGTTTCAACTACTTTATTCTTAAGATGCCTTTATCAATAAGTTGTCATTCCATAACAATTAAGATATTCTCAATGTGGTAATTTCTCCATGAACTTATCATTATGAAGAACGAAGCGAATTTTAAATGAGAGGGAGTTTAAAGATAAATATTTGAAATGTTCTACTTGAAATTGTATTAAAGGTCTATCTCTCAAAAGATAAAGGTGGTGAGTTTTTTCACAGGACAAGTGAAGAATGTCAATTAAACTTTATAAATTGAGACAAAAACTAATCAACACTTTCACTCGCGCATGTACATTTATGAACACTCGTGCATGCACATTATGGATGGAAATGTTGCTATGAGTAGGAAGGGAATTACGGGACGGTTTTTGTATGGTGCAAAATTTGTAAATGATTGTTGTTGAGCCTCGATGGTTTTACATGATATTGAGTTCTATTTTGGTGAATTGTGCGCCTAGATGTTATTCAAAAAACAACCCCCTTCTAATAGCGATGTCAAGTTTATGAGTCACTTTTGGCGTACATTATGGTGAAAAATGGGGACCCAACCTTAGTTTAGCTCTCCTAGTGATCCTCAAACTGATGGGCAAGCTAAGGCTGTTAATAGAATCTTGGGCAATTTAATAAGGAATTTTACTGGAAAACATGTTCAACAATGGATTCATAGTTGGTTCAAGATGAATTTGTACATAATAACTTGGTGAGTCAAACTACAGAAAAAAATGCCCATTTGAAGTTGTGTACCCAAAGCGTCTTTTAAGTTCTTGGACCTTACACCACTGGCCAACTAAGCGTCAACTCAGTGGATATGCAGAGGACGAATCTTTTTCAACGGAGGGAGATTGATATTGGAAGTACTTCGAATCCATATTGGAAGAGTTCAAGATCCTCTCTTGTGATTTGTGTATATATAAATAATATATATTTTTTGATCTGTAAACACTGTTAGGAATGCTTTCATCTCGATCAAAATTTTGATAATATTGTTGCTTATTTTGAATTTCCTATTTTAGGTAGGTTATTTTTTTTTTCGTAACTTGAGGTTATTCAAAGGTATCCTAGGCTCCTAGCTATAAACTCCTTCTTGGATCCTCATTTTAAACACACAGTTGATATTGCAGTTGAAGTTTCATTCTTGGTTGGTTGTCCCTCATTATTTTTCCTCTGTCCCGTCTCTCTGCTTAGTGCGTTCCTAGGTTTCATGAGTGATCAAGAGAGTGTTGTTTCCTAGAGAGTGGCTTACAAAAGGGTGATTCCGCTTAGGTCGACCTTTGCGTTTTTTCACATATGCATGAAAAATGTTTACTTTTCATCCCAGTAAATTTTTTTTAATAAAGTCCATATACTTTCAATTTTCCTGATCGAGTCATATTTACAAAAATTGTGTAATCAAATCTCTCTACTATCAATTTAGCGATCTAGCTAACGTGGCCATTGAACAACCCCATAGTGTGACGTGGATTCCGTATTGCACATACATGGGCACTCCGAGAATTAGCTTAAAGCGAAACTAGCCAAACAGTTTATGGCATCTCCCACCATTCACTATCCAAAGGGGCCTTCCACGTAGGCAATATTCAATCCACGTCACACTCCGATGTTCTCGGATGGCCACGTCGGCTAAATTAGCTGGATTTGGTGCCAAAGAGACTTGATATAGAATAAATGTAAGTAGAATGACTTGATTGGGAAAATTATTATTATTATTTTTAAATGGACCTGATGGAAAAGCAATGAAGTACATATAGATCGACAGCCTACATTTGATGCTTTAACATGTGTATAAAGTATAGACTCATGTATTAAACATCATCAAGATTTAAATACGTATATTTGTAAGTAATGAAAAAAGGACTAAATAAAAGCGCACCTTAAATTGTTCGGGCGGTGCTTCGATCTTGCTGTTTCGAATAACAAGTCCAACTAACTTCTTGGGACGGCCAAATTTTGGAATCGAGGCACAATGAGGCATTTCAAACCACCTTAACTCATTAGGAAGATGGATGGGACCTGTAAAAGGATTATGTACGTTACGCAGGATGAGCAACCTCAACCTTCTCACGTTTGCGAAAGCATCATGACCAATATACATCTCTGCTGGCTCTGGTAGCTTCAAAACTATGGCTTTCACTGCATCTGTTCCCTGTATATTCATCAAATGTACTAAGCTAGCTTCATCAAGGATAAGAATGGACTATGAATTCTCATACAATAACAAGTCTTACCATGTCTCTCGATAGAACACGAAGAATGTCATCTTGAAGCCATAACCTACTGCGTTTGTTGGGATCATCACGACATTCTTCTTTAACAATATCCATACCCATTGACTGTAGTAAGTCATGCATCTGTAGGGTCTTGTTCTCTTCACTAATCAAGGAGCGCTCAATGAGAACTCGTAAACCAATAGTCGTGTAAAAATCACAACTATTAAGAACCTCCTTAATGTACTGAGTACTCTCCCCTTGAAGAAACATGCAATGTCGAGAAAAATCTCCTTTTCGTTCTTTTCCAATCCATCATAACTTACCCTTAGTACACCATTGATCTCTTGTTTAGGACAGTCAGCAAGTTTTTTCAGTGTTTCTTCCCATTCTTCTTCTGCTCTACCACATAAGGAAGAACCCAACACCTCAAGTGCCAAAGGAAGGCCTCTCGCATAATGCAAAACACTATCAACAAGATTGCTTCTTATTTCCACTTGCTGATTTCTTAGAAAAGCATGCCTTCTAAAAAGTTCAAGAGCTTCCCCATTCTTGAGAGCTTTGACTTCATACATATGATTCAAATCTATCCATGAGAAATTAGCAAATGCTTATTTCTTGTTGTGATGATTATCCTACTTCCTTTACCGAACCATTCACAATCTCCGGCTAGAGCATTTAACTGGCGTGAATCATCAACATCATCAAGTATAATGAGAACTTTCTTATTGCAAAGTCTCTCTCGAATTAACCTACTTCCTCCGCCAGCACTAAAGATTGTTAATTTCTGCACCACTAGTATCTCTGATAGCAATTTTTCTTGCAAAGGAACCATGTCATTGAACTTTTTGAAATTTTCTCTAACACGTTCCAGGAAGCTAGAACCTTCAAACTCCCTGAAAATAGCATTATAAATGGCTTTAGCAAGGGTTGTCTTCCCTACACCTCCTTGCCCCAATAATCCCACCATAAGGATATCATCCTTTGATCGTAGATTTAAGATTGCCTTGAGCTCTTGTACTCGGAATCCACCCCGACCGAATACTTGGGTACATCTATTGGTGTTCGAGCTAGTTTAGTTGAGATCTCCAGTACAATCTGTTGTATTAGTCCCGCTTCATATCTGATAAGGGAAATTATGTTGAAACTGCTTTTATAACAATCCAAACAAATGAAGAAGTATTTACAGAGAATCGACGAGTAAGAAACGGTCTGCCATATATTTGGAGATGAATGTCCGAATATGTTCAACTCGCAGGATGCCCATGTCTACATGGGTCCAAGACTATATTTCTCACGTGATTCCAAATATTTTATGTTGTGCATTTATTAACATACAAAATCTTGATCATTTTACAAGGTTCATCGAAACTGGCTTGCTTTTCCTTCAATTATCCAAATGCCTCCCCCATTTATCTGGTATTTTTCTTAGTGAAGCAATACAAGTGATAAAAACCTTTCATTTTAGATCCGGTAAAAAGAGCGGCTAATCTAAATGGCAATGATATCAGTAATATGACAAGCTTCCTCTATATCTGTTTTTGTCCCTCTGTCACCGAAGACAGAGGAAAGTCTCAGCCATCCAAGGCAGCCTCCGGCAGCCATCGCCTAAGGCTACCGACCGCGGATCTAGGTCGACCCCCCAGATCTGTAGTCGCGAGCCTTGATTGTCACCTAAAGTCGCTTGACAGTTGACACAGATCCGAGAGGGGTTGAGGTGACGCAGTATGTAGGATCCCAAACCTTAGAGCAAATTAAGTATGAAAATATTTACACTAACTGAAGTGGTATAAATGTTCTCACGTACCCATCTGTAAAATGCCACCCCAACAAGAAACTAGCGTCGAAAAGGGCTTTTTTCCATATCTTCACTTCCTCCGAATCCTTCCCGAGCTTGACCTCATGCTTAGCCATAGCTTTTCTGTAGCTCTCTCTTGGTGTCCTCACTTCATGGGGTTCCACTTTGTAAAACACCGGCAGCACAATCAGGCCCTTTTGCTTCCTGCACTCCATGATTTTCGTTAGCTCATCCAAGCACCACGACGAAGAGGCGTAGTCCTTGGAGAAGATGATGATTGCAATTCGCGAGTCCTCGATTGCCTTCACAAGCTCGGGCGTGATCTGCTTCCCCTTCCTCAGTTCCTCGTTGTCGATGTAAGTGTGTATTCCTGCCTGGTCAAGAGCCGTATGGAGATGGCCGAGGAAGGTGTTGCGCACGTCCGGGCCTCTGAAACTCACGAAGACATGGTAACTCGTTCTGGAATTGGAAGAGGAGGCCATTAGAATCAAGAAACAGAGGAGGCTACCAATGAGCAATGAGTTGCCTAAGATTTGGTGCTTTGTCGGCGGTAATTTGTTCACCATTTGATCTTCTCAAGCATCATCCTTTATACCCAGATGTATTCCTTTGTTTTCCGTGGGTCAACGAAGAATATCGTTAGGTCTTTTAACAATGTTATTTTGCGCGTGAAGCTTTTCATTATTGAAAGATCGCATGAGCCGCGTTAGAAGTCTGATGGGCGATGAAATAGGAGAGAAGAGACGCAGTGGGGCCCGCCGTTCTCAACAAGCAATGAATAATTGATTGATTTAATTTCCTCTCATATAGAATATAGAATGATTGATATCTGCGGTGGCACCATGTGCACCAAAGGTCTTTTTCAGATTGATAGTTAAAAATGTTGGGTATCGAAGCGGGTGAACGGTTTTAAATTTCATATAGTTTTTATTTAAAATTTAATACTTATCCGTCGGCAGAGGTTCTTTATTTTTTTGAGACCTGAAACCTATTTATCCTAAGTTTCAGGATATATCCAGATTTCACTTGTATTCTTAATTAAGTTATTTCATTAAATCATCGCCTCTAATAATTAGTATTTGTTCCTACAATCCACTCATCGCAACTTATATGCAGATATGCGAATAAATATGAAGCATTAATAAAGTAAAAGTTTCAATCATAAATATCACTGAAAATAAGAAGCTCAAACTAGTGGTTTTAGATTACACTACTCATCGTTAGACGCTATAGAATACGGTAGATTCACTTGAGGAATATACCAAGAAAAACACAAGAACTTATTACAGGTTTAAGGTTTCATCTACTTGAAATTTAGAACCTATCCTAGAAATAAATTCTATAATTTTTGAAACTTAGAACCTGTCATGCATACCTTAGAACTTGAAATCGAATTGATTCCCTACCTATTCAATTCCAAATTTTAGGTTCTATTCTAGAATTATGCCCCCTAATATCGAAGATGATGGGCATCGAACGGAACCACCTTTCTTTTATCGAGAGTCGCTTGTTTGTTCTTTATCGTCTCTAATGCGAAGCATCTCTTCTTTGACACCTCGATAAAATATTCAGTTAACACGTGCCCCATATTGGCTCCCCCATAAATTATTTCGCTGTGGCTTCCTGGAAATGTCATTCGCAACCAACGATTTTTTGTCTTTTTTTCGCATATGAAATTACAATTTGCCATACCACTTTTGAGTTGAAACCGCAGCCACTCTGGAAAATGAGTTGAAAGGCAAACGAAGTTTTATTTAATTTTAAGCTTTGTCGGCAAAGCAGATGAGAGGGATGTCAGAATTGGAGAGGAGGGGGCGGTGGGGCCGTAAGGCTTAGACAAAGCTCGGCTCGAGCATCGTCGCCAAACAGTACTGCGGCCCGGGAAAACCAAGCCGCTGCTGCGCCCGCCATGTTTGGCTTTTGGCCGTCTGTTCTCCGAGAACGTTTTTCCTGCTCTTCAGACTGTTATCGTGTGTTTCCAAAACAGTCTAGTCCTGTACTTTTGAAATGATCAATTTTCATTCATGTACTTTGTACGGGTGATGAAATGGATCCCAGTTATCTTTCGAAGAAAATTAAATCACTTTCATCACATTCTCATCCAATTCTTGCTGAAATCTGCAATCAAGACCAACTATTAATTGATGATTCCTACATAGCATGAGGAGTGCCCAAGGGGTTAATGTCCATGTAATTACAAGACGCCACTGTTTTTATGGGTCAAAGGGTAAGAAACTGCGTAATTTTAATCTGCCATGGACGATTTTGTTATGTCTACTGCCATGTATTGATATATAAAGTCACCTCATCATTTTCGCCCATCAATTCGAATGGGATTAATGCGGGAACATAATTACATCAATGGTGTCCAATGAAGTAATGCACACTTCGAGGAAAATGTAATCACAAGTAAGGGTGAGCAACTTGGACCACCCGAACCGGAATTGCCCGGACCGGATCGGGACCGGTGGTCCGGTTCCCAGTTCTATAGATGTCTGGTCTGGTTCCCAGTTCCTAAAATTGGAACCGGTGACCGGGCGGTCCGGTTTCCGGTTCCCAATTCCTAGGACCGGACCGGACCGGTTCTTTTTTTTAATTTTTTTTCCTAATTTGGTCTGTAAATCTCTTTTGGCTCGTTGGGCCTCTTATTTTTTGCTACTAGAAAGTCATTTTATATAGACATTGAAGTCTTATAACGTTATTGATTTCAATAATTAGAGAATAATTTGGGTTACATTTTTTTTTTTTTGCTCCGGTCCGGTCCGATCCATTTGTTGGTCCGGTCCGATTCCCAGGATGGTCGGTCCTGTTCCCGGTTCCGACAAATTTGGAACCGGAATCACCGGTCCGGTTCTTGGTTCTTGAGGGGAATCGGACCAGACCGGGAACCGATCACCCCTAATCACAAGATCATTCGGTTCTGATGAGTTAAAGGGGGGAAAACATCGTCATTTCAATCCACAATGAATTGTCTCAGTTAAGTTTACACTCGATGTATGAAGTAATGTCATCATTTTCGTCCATCAATTTGGATGGAAGTAATGAAGGAACTTAATTGCATCAATGGTTCTCAATGGATTAATGTACAATTCCGGGAAGACATCACCATTTTGATGCGTTGAAGGAAAAAAAAAAAAGACATTGTTTTAAGTTACCATTGGTGACTCAGTTAATTTTACAGCCATGTATCAATATATTATGTTACATAATCAACCGAGGAACTTAGTTGCATCCAAGTTGCAAGTTTAAGGATTATGTTGCACTATCTGAAATTTTTAAAACTCAATTGTATTTTCACAACAAATTTTAAACTTTTGATACATGAATCCCTAATTTAAAGTATCCATATGTTGTAAAATATATTTTCGAGGCAAAATACACAATCACCATAATGATCTTGCAAATTTCTTTTTGACTTTGACAATGTTTTTTCAGTGACAATACAAATAGTCACTAGAACTAGAATTTGAGGTGATAAGTTTCCTAATTAAAATTTCTCATTATGTGGTGATATAGAGATGGTGTTTTTATGACATTAAATTGTTATATTCAGCTTTAACCCTTTTTCATATAAAAAACAGTTCTCACTGTTTAGGAGCAAATGGAAACTATTATGGAAGCATGGAACATTTTTCCACCTTCATTGAGTGGACCTTGAAAGGTAAAATTTGATTTGCCATTGAATTATCTACTTCCAATTCTCTATTTTGTTATGGTGCTACCTCTCAAAGTATGCAGCCTCACAAATAGAGAACACACTTTACATGACTACTTACAGTTACATGTACAAACCTTCTTGCATCAAATGGTTTATCCAGAAAGGAAAAAAAAAATCATACTCTAAAAGAGCAAAACATTAGAAAGATCAATTCCCACAAAAAGAAGCTCAAAGGATTAGCTTTGACTAGCATTAGACTCGATTGTTTATTGCTGAATGAACCATGAACCGCCACTACAAACCAGTGAGAAAGCATGCATGCATCCCTCATCTTAATATAAACCCTAGAACTCACTGAGAGTTTGGAGCTTGCCTCCACATTCAAATGCGTTCTCTTATACATTCCAAACTTCAATTCAGTCGACAATAGTAAGGTTATTTAGAATTACATATATAGACACACGACATGGATAGATAGAGATGGAGCAAGAGCGATGTTGATTAGTTGGCTTTAATCTTCCCCTTCATTCCATTTAGAACTTTTATCGATATCATTGGCTCTGGCCACCGAGTCTCTCACGATCCCCGCCAACCCTTGCTTGGAGAAACCGGCTCAATAAATGCCGTTCTCTCCCTTATAGGGATGCGAGTGCGGGCGTTTCGGCATCTCGTCTTTGTTCATAATGTGTTCGCAATCCTACACGCGTTTGACAAATGCGTTCCTTCAGTTAGAAAGTATGAGAGAGTGAATAACATGATAATTGAAATACTGTGATTCAATACAAGAATCATCATCATATAATTATTACCCAATGACCTATACAGTAGAGCAAAAATCATTCAGTTAATTAACCTTAAATTACTCGTATTTTGATCTGCAAAGCAAATCCTATATCCTTTCCAAAATGCTGAAAATGTAAATAGATATGCTTTCCTTCAATGAAAAGAAGAGTAGCTTGCAAAACTACCTATCTATTCGTGAAATTCAATGCTATAAACCTAGTATTGTGGTGCTGTATTAGTTGGTTGGACCAACCTTGAGCTGGCAATTTGTAGTACACTTGTAGCCTGTTGCGAAGATAATCCCATCGAATTGCTTAACAACGCCATTCTCAAACACCATATTATTACCATCAATCCTCGCAATTCAAGGAAGAACCTACAGAAAGATCAGAATGATCAAAGCCACCCTGGTTATAAATTGTTGAAACATCAATGATCAGTAAACACTTGAGCTTTGCGGGATTGACAGAAATAAACATGGACAAAATATCAATAGTATATGTAGCTTGTACCATAATATCTCCGGATTGAATTTTCTTAACCTTGCCAACATCAATCACTGGAGTTTGTCCATTGGCCACTTTCAGGTGAAATGGACCTTTAGTCGGTCGACGGATCCTATACCTAGTCAAATCGCTGTACCAGAGCTTCCCAAGAAATGTCACCACGGTATTGGCGACTGTCATCGGGACGTACTTAGATAATAACATTCCGATATAAACCATTCCCTTGTTGAGCACATGAAACTGCAACAAGTTGCACAATTACAGTAGATGATTGTCCGGTTACTTTTCTCTCTCTCGCAATAAAATAGTTGAGGGATTGACCAAATTATTATGTGGTTGACATTGTTCATTTGCTTTTACTATAAATGCTAGATATTCACCGAGTTTTTGTAATCTTCTGCCAAATTGAGACTCAGAATCTCATTAAGAATGTTTAGACGAACAGATCATAAAGGTATAATAAATGCAAGGGGAAACGATATGAAGACCTAACTTGTCAAAAGGAAAAGAAGAAAAGACTTTGAATTAGGTCAACTCCATGCCGTTCATGCCTATTTCGGGGGCCAAGATTAGAACTTTTTCAAAAAAAGGGAATGAGATCAAGTAATGAGAAAAAAATGAAGCAAAAATGAGAGAAGACAGAAAAATAGGTATATAGAAAAGAGGTCGTACTACTAAAACTTCTTTGTTCTCATAGTCTTTCCTGGATTCATACTCGCTCGAATGGACAATCTTCCCTTCAAAACTGTCCAATCGGGGCAACTCGGGGATAAAACCCTTGCCATTTTCACCCATTTCCATAACCAAGAACTGGGCCATATAGACCTTGCTCTCTTGGATCAACGTGTTCCTAGCTTCAACCCTCTACTTCCTCTCCTTCTCTACGAGTCCGCTTTGACGGAACAACAGTACCGGGCTCAATACCGAACCTGGAGATGTAAGAGTTGATGTACT
The DNA here is from genome assembly GCA_019149425.1 of Psidium friedrichsthalianum. Taxonomy (NCBI): domain Eukaryota; kingdom Viridiplantae; phylum Streptophyta; class Magnoliopsida; order Myrtales; family Myrtaceae; genus Psidium; species Psidium friedrichsthalianum. Next base: position 22,555 of record JAGVVM010006515.1, read on the forward strand.
CGATGAAGGAGCTCCTAGACATGAAGGTGGAGGACGGCGATGCATGGGACATGTAGGGCAGTGAACAGAATTCCTTAGCAAGATGGAGGTTCAAGCAATCATATGATCTCTTTCTCCACAATGAAGCACGATCGTCTTCTCTTTCTAGAACTATGCTTGAAATCGATAGGTGAGATAAACAATTAGTGACCGCTAGACCTGAAGGGCCAGCTCCTACTATCAGCACCACCACCTCCTCCATATTATGTCTAGGTTTTTCTCTTCTCAAGCTATTTCTATCTGATTTTAATTTGTGGCGTGTGTTCTGTTGTGCTTCCTTTTATGGTGGAAAGAACACATAATTGCTTAATGCCAATCCCTTCCAAATGTCGTTGGCGATCTCTTACGTTGTGCTCTCCACGTGTGTACATTTGGAAACAATGCACAAGCCCTAGATTCAGGGTTAGAGGTCAAAAAAGGCAACGCGACAGTTAACGAACTGGATTTATTTGACAAAAAAAAAAGTGTTTAACTTCATTGACTTTATTAACTTTTGTTCGTCCTTTTCCTTCATTCAAGAATGCAGATTATGTGCTTAATTAAGATATGTGTATGTATAGAAAATGACAAGAATCAAGGGTGGTGAGCAATGGATATACATGCAATTGGTCATTAGTCATCTACGACACATTTGAGAATCTAATATGAATGTCTCCGCAACTACTTGAGTCGTAAAAATCAATGCATGGCTTGAAACAAGCATCTCGCCAATGATACTTAAGGTTTCATGAAGTTATCTCTTCATTTGATTTTGTAGAGAATATCATGGATTAATGTATGCACCAGAAGGTCAGTGAGAGCAAAATTTATTTTCTTGTCCTATATGTGGATGACATTTATCTTGCAATCAACGATAAGGGGCTGTTACATGAGGTGAAATAATTTCTCTCTAAAAGTTTTGATATGAAAGATATAAGTGAGGCATCTTATATCATTGGAATTAAGATCCATAGGGATAGAGCTTGAGACATTTTGGGACTGTCTCAAGAAACCTATATCAATAAAGTCTTAGACAGATTTCGGATGAAAGATTGTTCACTGAGTATACCACCTATTGTGAAGTGTGATAGGCTCAATTTGAACTAGTGCCCAAAGAATGATTTAGAAAGAGAACAAATGAACAACATCTCACATGCTTCGACTGTCGTAAGCTTAATGTATGCTCAGGTTCGCATTTGACTTGACATAGCTTTTGCTGTGGGGATGTTGGGAAGATATCATAATGATCGAGATATGGACCACTGGAAAGCAGTAAAGAAGGTGATGAGATATCTGAAAGATACAAAGGATTATATGCTTATGTATAAGTGAACTGACAAATTAGAAGTAATTGGATATTCGGTTTCGAATTTTGCTAGTTGCGTTGATTCTCAAAAATCAACATTTGGATACATCTTTATGCTTGTTGGTGGAGCCGTGTCCTAGAAGAGTGCGAAGCAAACTTTGGTTGCTACCTCCACTATGGAGGCTGAGTTTGTTTCTTATTTTGAGGCTATCTTTCATGGTGTGTGGTTGAAGAGTTTATTTCAAGGGTTAAAATTATGGATTCTATTGTTAGGCCATTGAGGATATTTTGTGACAATTCAGTTGTTGTTTTCATGGATAAAAACCACAAGAGCAGTAGTCAAAGCAAGCACAACGATATTAAGTATTTAGCCATTAGGCAATATGTTAAGGAAAAGAAAGTGGTCATAGAACACGTTAGCATTGAATTGATGTTATCTAATCCTTCAACTACAGGCATGCTACCAACAAGTTACGAGGATCATATGAATAGAATGGAAAATTGTCCTATCATGTAATTTTTTTTTTGTATGGGCAAAGTTGTGAAACTCTTATTCAATTGTGATGTTTTCTTAGTTAAGGTGCACATTCAGTTATTATGAGAAAACTGGTCATTTTGACTTAAAATAAGGTTTATTCATTATGCAGATCTGGAATAAACATATAATTTTCATTAAGTTATATTATCACATATGGGCTGATTTTAATAAGATAAGATGTATTGTGATACATGAAAGATAATAATCGTTCTAAGAGAATTTGTCAACATGATTCATGTGTTTTGTCTTCAGTATGAAGTTAATGTGCATTTGGTTTAATATTTCGTAGATGAATGTTGGGATCAAGTGAGAGAATGTTATAAATAATTAATTGTGATATCACATTAATGAAATACCGACATTTAAATTACATCAATGCTATATTACACATATTAATTTACGTGATAATCATCTGACCTAATAACCGCATTGATGGGAGACGATTATCTATAATGGGCATACGTCAATTTAAATGGGTTATCTAAACCAAACCCTCAACGTTAATTTTTGAAAAAGCAATTATGGCGTTAGTTTTTAGTCTTCGTTAGTTTCTCATCCAATACGTATGTTGAGACTTACATTTAAAAAACTACAGAGCACACACCATTGCTTTAGAGGGGATAATTGGCTAGAAAGATCTCGTTTTCGTCATATGTTTAACACACGCATTCGTGATCATTATCTTCATCAATGGTTGGAGGTATGTTCGTTTACTATTCACGTTTTCACGTTTTCGTTCCCGATATTGCATTAGTTTCGTTTCGTGATTAAAGTTTCGAGATTAGTTTGTTTATATGAATTATAGTTCTTACACATGAATCATTTGCAACCCATATGAGAATCTAAGATGAATGTCTCCATGTTTGCTTGAGTCAAAAAATGAAGTGGTGAGGCGTTAAAAAAGTGAAGTAATATCATCTTGTTATCACTTGAATAAGAAAGATTATGTTCTTGTGGGATAACAAGGCACAAGACCCTCAATCCTTGTGCATGTCTGGTAATAAAAGAACATAAACACTATACATCATCTTGATTTAATTTATCCCTAAGTTATTCTCAATATGCCGCCATCTTGCCTTGCATCATACAAAAGAGGATCACAAAAGTCATAAACCTATTGCAGTTATGTCAATTCAGTTTTAAGACTTTTTTTGTACCAATTTAATCCTAAGTCTTTTGCATTTGTGTCAATTCAGTCCTTCCGGCCAACTTTGACTAGCTGGTACTAATGTGGACGCTAATGATAACATGGACAATTTTTAATATTACTTTAATATTTTATTGCAAATTTTATTTTATTTTTTTCATTTTTCATTTCTTTCTTTTTGTGATAGCTGGGCGAGAATGTTACTTGTTTTTCCCTTTTTCATTTCTTTCTTTTCACGCTAGGTAGGCAAGCTCGATCTCAGGCAGCCATGGTGGCCAAGCTCGCCTAGCATGGCGAGGTTGAGCTTTGACGACAAGCTCGCCCAGCAATGGTGGCAAGGCAGACTTCGCCTTAGCCGGCGCTTGGCAACGCGACCCTCGCCCTAGTCAGTGCTTGTCAATCCGCTGATCGGCTAGAGGAATGAGAAGAAAATAAAAAGAAAAAGAAAGAAAGTAAAAAGGAAAAAAAAAACTTTGAAAAAACTATTAAGACATTATTAAAAGTTATCCTCATCAACACCAGTATCCACATCAGGGATGATTGGTATTCAGTCAAGGTCGACTAGTCAAAGTTGGTTGGAAGGACTAAATTGGCACAAAAAATGAGTTTAGGACCAAATTGACATAATTATAGTAAGTTTAGAACTTTTTTGGTAATTTTCCCCTTAGCTTGGTAGTCATCATATGCACCTTGTCAATTATTGAAAGAAATGAGCATCATACCTAATCTTGACAAATTTATATTTCTATTTCGATACAAAAAGAATTTGATTCTAGATTTGCGCTATGGTCATGACTTGCATACTTAGTTAACTTGAAAAAATGCTACTAAAAAGAGAATCTTTACTATCTTTTACATAATGAGAATCGAAATGCATCCTCTAAGACGAGAGAAATCCAACATTTTTGTATATCACTTAAATTTGTTCTTCAAGTGATGTTGTGTCTAGCTAGAAAAGCTCTTGTCTCATTATAATCTGGAAGAAATTTGTCGGTTAAATCATAATGGCTACAATCCCATGTCTAAAGAAAGAAGCAATTTGGTACATTTTTAGAATCTATAGGTACACCTTCAAGCCCTCTTGCGAAGGACTAGCTTCCCACTTCAGGATGAAGCTACGTAATTTGCACATGACTTAGCTTAATAAGGTAATGTTGGCTATTATCTTTGACAAAGGCAACCAGAGAATATTTGATTTAATAAGTTGAAATATCATGAAAAATAAGTACATGGATTGATACCCTCCAATCACTTGCTAGTGGAATTTTGCATATCTTCTAATAGATTTGGAGAAGTAAATAATGGAATGCTTAATTACAATTAGACACAAGGCCGATATAAATATACATACAAGGTAAGGTATAAACGTAAACACATACACTACATGGAAAATCCAAGTTCTGTATATACAATATATTTAATACTCCCCTTTAAACTCAAGGTGGATCAATCAACTAGAAGAAGAGCAACAAATCATTGTGATGTAAGGGATTTGGTGAATAAGTCAACAAGCTAAGCTACAGGGGCCACAAAAGGGAAGAGAAATGATGCATGCTTAGAGTTGATGACGCATGATATGATAATAAATGTTGATGTGCTTGGTACGCTCATGAAAGACCGAATTTGTAGCAATGTAAATAGCACTCTTATTGTCGCAATGAAGAGGAATGGGAGCAAGGGAGGCAACATCTAAATCAGCAAGGAGACGACGAAGCCCAATAATCTCAACTGTAATGCTATCCATAGCATGATACTTAGACATGGTAGAAGAGCAAGGCATGACTAGAAGAGCAAGACGTGACAGGTTGCTTCTTAGCACATTAAGAAATCAGAGAATCACCTAGAAAGACACAAAACCCTGTAATTGACTTGCGGTCAGTAACATCTGCTACCCCATTAGCATTAGAGTAAGCACAAAGAGCAAGTGAGGAAGTCGATGGGAGAAAAATAGAGCATGTCAGAGTACCATGAAGATATCATAGAATCTGAAGTACAGCAACTAATGAGCTATACGAGGAGCTGCTACAAACTGATTAACAAGATGAATAGCATAGGTAATATCAGGACGAGTGATTATGATAGACAAGATTGCCAATAGAAACTCGATAGTGAGTGACATCAGACAAAGGCTCACCATCATCTAGACAAAGTTGTAAATGAATTTCAATGAGAGTAGTCGTAGTACGAGTATCAAATAACTCAGCACGAGCTAGAATGTCAGCGATGTATTTCTGCTGGGAGAGAAGAATACCACGTGACTCCAAGCAACCTCAATACCGAGTTTTGTGTCTTTATAGTGATTCTCTGATTTCTTAATGTGCTAAGAGCAACCTGTCACGTCTTGCTCTTCTAGTCATGCCTAGCATAATAGTATAATCAGCAAGAGAAGTGTGAGAAAACATAGCATGATCATTCTCAATCTGAACAAAATCAACTGACCGAACAACATCTGTAAAGCACTTAAACCAAGCTCAAGGAGCTTGTTTAAGACCATAAATGTCCCAATGAAGACAGCAAACCTGACAAGAGAATGAACAAGATCAGATGGTGGTTGTATATAGAGTTTTCATGAATGGTCTAATGAAAAAAAACATTTATTATCCAGTTAAAAGAGAGGCCAATTACAAACTAAGCACTGCAAGAAAAGTGTGAACTTATTATGGCAATAGGAGCACAGCTTTTGACTTATTCACCAAATCCCTTACATCACAAGATGTGCTTTATAGCATTCAATACTACCATCAAAGTGAGTCTTGATTTTGTAGATCCAATGTCAAGATATCAAGGATTTTGTGGTATACAGGCACAAGATCCCATGTACCAGCGCACTCAAGACCAGACAACTCCTCATACCTTCATGCCACTCTGCATGTCATATTTATATCGATATTGTGATGGTTCCTACCAAGTATGAACAACAGCCATAAAGGAATCACTCATCAAAATAACTCATAGTCGCCACATACTTAGCCAAAGGATGGTGATCTTGCGGAGGATTCCGTCGAGGGGACGATGGACGAGAATCATCAAGAGGCGTCAGACGAAGGAGGAGGCATATCAGGAGAAGGTGGCCTTTGTCAAACAGAAAAGGTGTAATAGGAGGAATAAGAGACGAATCAAGAGTACAATCCATAGAAGTAGAAGAGGCGAAAAATAACAGTAGGTGCTCAAAGAATTGAACACTAGGAGAGATATGAATATGCCATAAAGAAGGATTAGTACTTGTAGCCTTTTTTTTCCCTATGTTGTAGCTCAAGAAAGCACATCAAAATGACTTTACAAAGAGTTTGGTACGCTCATAGGATGGGAGAAGCACATAATTTCAACCAAATTACAATTGATGATAAGTGCTTTTCGAGAAAGACGTTTGTGATGGCTTTGGAGAACAAGGGAAGGAAGTCGATTTGTGAGAAATGTTGGATTTCTCTCGTCTTTAGTAGGAACGGCATTGGACAACATGATGTAAAAGTATATAAAGATTGATTTTTTTAGCAAGACCATTTTGAGCAGGTTAACTAAGTATGCAAGTCATGACCATAGCGCAAATCTAGAATCAAATTCTTTTTGTATCGAAATAGAAATATAAATTTGTCAAAGAATTGAGTAGAGATTATGGCTGTAATGTTTTTAAAGATAGAGACAAATTGCACATGATGAAATACCAAGCTACAACGAAAATTATCCAAAAAAGTTCTAAACTTACTATAATTATGTCAATTTGGTCCTAAACTCATTTTTTGTGCCAATTTAGTCCTTCCAACCAACTTTGACTAGTCGACCTTGACTGAATACCAATCATCCCTGATGTGGATACTGGTGTTGATGAGGATAACTTTTAATATGTCTTAATAGTTTTTTCAAAGTTTTTTTTTTTCCTTTTTACTTTCTTTCTTTTTCTTTTTATTTTCTTCTCATTCCTCTAGCCGATCAGCGGATTGACAAGCACTGACTAGGGCGAGGGTCGCGTTGCCAAGCGCCGGCTAAGGCGAAGTCTGCCTTGCCACCATTGCTGGGCGAGCTTGTCGTCAAAGCTCAACCTCGCCATGCTAGGCGAGCTTGGCCACCATGGCTGCCTGAGATCGAGCTTGCCTACCTAGCGTGAAAGAAAGAAATGAAAAAGGGAAAAACAAGTAACATTCTCGCCCAGCTATCACAAAAAGAAAGAAATGAAAAATGAAAAAAATAAAATAAAATTTGCAATAAAATATTAAAGTAATATTAAAAATTGTCCATGTTATCATTAGCGTCCACATTAGTACCAGCTAGTCAAAGTTGGCCGGAAGGACTGAATTGACACAAATGCAAAAGACTTAGGATTAAATTGGTACAAAAAAAGTCTTAAAACTGAATTGACATAACTGCAATAGGTTTATGACTTTTGTGATCCTCTTTTGTATGATGCAAGGCAAGATGGCGGCATATTGAGAATAACTTAGGGATAAATTAAATCAAGATGATGTATAGTGTTTATGTTCTTTTATTACCAGACATGCACAAGGATTGAGGGTCTTGTGCCTTGTTATCCCACAAGAACATAATCTTTCTTATTCAAGTGATAACAAGATGATATTACTTCACTTTTTTAACGCCTCACCACTTCATTTTTTGACTCAAGCAAACATGGAGACATTCATCTTAGATTCTCATATGGGTTGCAAATGATTCATGTGTAAGAACTATAATTCATATAAACAAACTAATCTCGAAACTTTAATCACGAAACGAAACTAATGCAATATCGGGAACGAAAACGTGAAAACGTGAATAGTAAACGAACATACCTCCAACCATTGATGAAGATAATGATCACGAATGCGTGTGTTAAACATATGACGAAAACGAGATCTTTCTAGCCAATTATCCCCTCTAAAGCAATGGTGTGTGCTCTGTAGTTTTTTAAATGTAAGTCTCAACATACGTATTGGATGAGAAACTAACGAAGACTAAAAACTAACGCCATAATTGCTTTTTCAAAATTAACGTTGAGGGTTTGGTTTAGATAACCCATTTAAATTGACGTATGCCCATTATAGATAATCGTCTCCCATCAATGCGGTTATTAGGTCAGATGATTATCACGTAAATTAATATGTGTAATATAGCATTGATGTAATTTAAATGTCGGTATTTCATTAATGTGATATCACAATTAATTATTTATAACATTCTCTCACTTGATCCCACATTCATCTACGAAATATTAAACCAAATGCACATTAACTTCATACTGAAGACAAAACACATGAATCATGTTGACAAATTCTCTTAGAACGATTATTATCTTTCATGTATCACAATACATCTTATCTTATTAAAATCAGCCCATATGTGATAATATAACTTAATGAAAATTATATGTTTATTCCAGATCTGCATAATGAATAAACCTTATTTTAAGTCAAAATGACCAGTTTTCTCATAATAACTGAATGTGCACCTTAACTAAGAAAACATCACAATTGAATAAGAGTTTCACAACTTTGCCCATACAAAAAAAAATTACATGATAGGACAATTTTCCATTCTATTCATATGATCCTCGTAACTTGTTGGTAGCATGCCTGTAGTTGAAGGATTAGATAACATCAATTCAATGCTAACGTGTTCTATGACCACTTTCTTTTCCTTAACATATTGCCTAATGGCTAAATACTTAATATCGTTGTGCTTGCTTTGACTACTGCTCTTGTGGTTTTTATCCATGAAAACAACAACTGAATTGTCACAAAATATCCTCAATGGCCTAACAATAGAATCCATAATTTTAACCCTTGAAATAAACTCTTCAACCACACACCATGAAAGATAGCCTCAAAATAAGAAACAAACTCAGCCTCCATAGTGGAGGTAGCAACCAAAGTTTGCTTCGCACTCTTCTAGGACACGGCCCCACCACAAGCATAAAGATGTATCCAAATGTTGATTTTTGAGAATCAACGCAACTAGCAAAATTCGAAACCGAATATCCAATTACTTCTAATTTGTCAGTTCACTTATACATAAGCATATAATCCTTTGTATCTTTCAGATATCTCATCACCTTCTTTACTGCTTTCCAGTGGTCCATATCTCGATCATTATGATATCTTCCCAACATCCCCACAGCAAAAGCTATGTCAAGTCAAATGCGAACCTGAGCATACATTAAGCTTACGACAGTCGAAGCATGTGAGATGTTGTTCATTTGTTCTCTTTCTAAATCATTCTTTGGGCACTAGTTCAAATTGAGCCTATCACACTTCACAATAGGTGGTATACTCAGTGAACAATCTTTCATCCGAAATCTGTCTAAGACTTTATTGATATAGGTTTCTTGAGACAGTCCCAAAATGTCTCAAGCTCTATCCCTATGGATCTTAATTCCAATGATATAAGATGCCTCACTTATATCTTTCATATCAAAACTTTTAGAGAGAAATTATTTCACCTCATGTAACAGCCCCTTATCGTTGATTGCAAGATAAATGTCATCCACATATAGGACAAGAAAATAAATTTTGCTCTCACTGACCTTCTGGTGCATACATTAATCCATGATATTCTCTACAAAATCAAATGAAGAGATAACTTCATGAAACCTTAAGTATCATTGGCGAGATGCTTGTTTCAAGCCATGCATTGATTTTTACGACTCAAGTAGTTGCGGAGACATTCATATTAGATTCTCAAATGTGTCGTAGATGACTAATGACCAATTGCATGTATATCCATTGCTCACCACCCTTGATTCTTGTCATTTTCTATACATACACATATCTTAATTAAGCACATAATCTGCATTCTTGAATGAAGGAAAAGGACGAACAAAAGTTAATAAAGTCAATGAAGTTAAACACTTTTTTTTTGTCAAATAAATCCAGTTCGTTAACTGTCGCGTTGCCTTTTTTGACCTCTAACCCTGAATCTAGGGCTTGTGCATTGTTTCCAAATGTACACACGTGGAGAGCACAACGTAAGAGATCGCCAACGACATTTGGAAGGGATTGGCATTAAGCAATTATGTGTTCTTTCCACCATAAAAGGAAGCACAACAGAACACACGCCACAAATTAAAATCAGATAGAAATAGCTTGAGAAGAGAAAAACCTAGACATAATATGGAGGAGGTGGTGGTGCTGATAGTAGGAGCTGGCCCTTCAGGTCTAGCGGTCACTAATTGTTTATCTCACCTATCGATTTCAAGCATAGTTCTAGAAAGAGAAGACGATCGTGCTTCATTGTGGAGAAAGAGATCATATGATTGCTTGAACCTCCATCTTGCTAAGGAATTCTGTTCACTGCCCTACATGTCCCATGCATCGCCGTCCTCCACCTTCATGTCTAGGAGCTCCTTCATCGAGTACATCAACTCTTACATCTCCAGGTTCGGTATTGAGCCCGGTACTGTTGTTCCGTCAAAGCGGACTCGTAGAGAAGGAGAGGAAGTAGAGGGTTGAAGCTAGGAACACGTTGATCCAAGAGAGCAAGGTCTATATGGCCCAGTTCTTGGTTATGGAAATGGGTGAAAATGGCAAGGGTTTTATCCCCGAGTTGCCCCGATTGGACAGTTTTGAAGGGAAGATTGTCCATTCGAGCGAGTATGAATCCAGGAAAGACTATGAGAACAAAGAAGTTTTAGTAGTACGACCTCTTTCTATATACCTATTTTCTGTCTTCTCTCATTTTTGCTTCATTTTTTCTCATTACTTGATCTCC
>JAGVVM010006516.1:0-12802 GCA_019149425.1 Psidium friedrichsthalianum
CGACACGACAACAAATAGAACATTGATGGAAATTAGTATTGAGAGACTCAAAGTAGCAGAAAATAGCTCAACCTAGTACATAATTTTGTAGTCTATGCTCAACAACTATAATTCTTCACCCAAAAAAAAAAAAATAGAGTTCTTTTTCTTGTCTTCTCTTCCTCTTGAGGCGGCGGACACACCTAGCGAATGTTCGACTTTTGATGCCGCAAACGAGATTGTAACTCAGTATGGTTTGTGACTCATGGATCTTAGAAGCCGAGTTCGAACCCATAACCTTGCATTTAGGGATATTAGTCTGTACCGTTGGGCTACCAACTACTCTGATTTTGATCATTTTGTATTCGCTAATTATGCGATTCTCATCCGATGTACCTGCAAAAGTCAACGATAACATATGACTAGTTTTCATGTATGTATGTAGCGCATACACAATTGAGACATAATATTGTGAATTTTCTTTTGTTAGAGAGATATTTCCCATTGATTTCTTTTGTCTGCATAAATTCTCGGTTAATTCAAAGCTTGTTAATTTTCTGGTATATACATGAAGTCTAGCCATTTGGTCTTGATCTGGGTGACGTCATTATGCCTTGGCATTGCTTGATATCATCGTCCTAAAGTCCATTCACATTGAAGTCAGCTGCCAATATGATAGATCTAGGTCAATGTTTTATATAGTTTGGCAAACTTGTGTTAATGGTTAAGTCACTGATTATTATTATTATAAACAAACCGACAGTATCTTTTCACGAGGTAAAGCGTACATTATGTTCTTTTATATGTTTAAAGGAAAATATTTAGTTTTCATTTATACGTTTAAAGAGAATTCCACGCAAGGGGCAATTTCCGCACTTGATTTAAGAACTATAACCACCCACTTCCTCAAATTAATGGTGTATAGGACTGCTTGTTGATACTTAGTATTCATATTCGTCCAGATCCTCCACAAAAGAAGGGATAATATTTTCTCTCAAAATAAATATGCAAATGAAGTAATTCATCTTGGGTTGACGTAGAGGACATTCTGATCTCAACTCCTCAAACGTTGCCCCTTTTCGCGGATCTGGATGTGCGCTACTTCACGTGAAAAGAAAGGAAAATATTTTTGCATGTAATCACATGGCAAATTTGGGCTGGCGATGAAAGTCATGTCGATCCTCAGTCTTTCTATATACTTGGGAGTTTCTGAACTCCCTGTGCCTTGATCATTTCCTGACGTCCATCCCATATTCATTCCTAAATGCATGACGCCAACTTGCCCTCGCTTACGTGCATGATGTCAGCAATCGATTTTGGTCTTCATTCGTAAAAAAAATCATCGTTATCGAATCATGAAGGCTGTCATCGAGAGCGTGTTACTACACCACAACGCTCACAGCCCTTACCAATCTATCATTTGCTCTGATACTATTTGGTTTTTCTTTTTTTCCATAATCATAATAAATGACTCAGCAACTAATATAATAAATGACCATGCCCTATGTTGTATGATCGGCATTGCATGATCGTTACTGCATGGTTGGCATCAACATAGACATTGATAGAACAAAAAAAAAAATGGGCAGTATTTGCAACTTTTTTATAATTTTTTTTTAATTGTCAGCCGTGGTGAGTTTAGAAAATTTAGAACTAAATTGGCCAAGCGAAATATTTAAGGTTGAACTGACATATGTACATTAGGCTCAAGAATTTTTGTGTTCCTAAAATGCACATTACCGTCCATCCTAAAAGGTTATTACTTGAAGTCGTTGATTTGCTATGACCAATAGAACATTGCGTATCTTGCCTATTCTCTAACTCGAAAAATTAATACTGAAAATTTCAATAAATCATTCGGTAAATTAGTAACTCCATTGGTAGATATTTTTTTACTTCATAAGTTTTCCTCCATGGTCATCGAAAATAATTTATATCTAATCATTTTCATTGAAGACGAAAATAATTTTCATTGATTAATATTTGTAAGCGATACCAACTATTAGTCATTTTTTTAAAAAAATATTTTAAATCATTCATTTTGTCATGAAGCAAATGAAGCCATAACCTCGTGAAAAGATCCTATGTCGGTTTGTTTATAATCATTTTTAACGACTTAACAATAAACATATGTTTACAAACGTAGTTAACACATTGACCTAAATCTGTCATATTAGCAGATGACTGTCATATGAATGCATTAAAAAAAGATCAGATTCTCTTACTCGTTTTCATTCATTGAGTGACAGTTTTTCTTCTTCTTCTTTTTAAAACGTTTTTCACTATTTGTCATGCTATGCAAGGGCAAACCGATCAAGGCCAAGTGGCTAGACTTAATGAAAACAAGAGAAAAATAGCAAGCTTTGCACTAATGGACGACATAAGAGAAGTACAGCGTTTGCGAAACTAGACATCGACAAACTCGAAATTTGATCAGAAAATACACTAACTTAAACTACATAAGCTTACATATACGCTCTACAAACATGTAATATTTTGAATTGTCTGCTCTCCCTTTCAAAAGGAAAATTACCAAAAAGTCATGAACCCATTGCAACTATTTTAATTTAGTTCCTTTTTTTTTTTTGCTGATTCAGTCCTAAACCGTTTGTAATTATGTCAATTCAATCCATCCGATGAATCATCTGACTGGCAAGCAACATAATATTTTAATTTTTTTCCCTTATTTTCTTTTTTCCTTTCCTTCCCTTTCCCTCTTTTTCCTCGAGCCAGGAAGAAGAAGAGGGACAGGGAAGAAAAAGAAAAGAAAAGATGGAGTGTTGTAAATTGTTGTGTACATGCCTATTGAATGACTCATATTAATCAATTATTATTATCGGCTCATAAGTTATTGGGTCGTGGCCTTGCAAGTGTTACAATTAGTTTTGTAGACGCGTGTTGACTCATATTAATTAATCGTCCTTACCGGCTCATAAGTTGTTGTGTTGTGGCCTTGGAGTACTATAAATAGGTCACCCAGGACCTGCAGTTTTGCTCCACACAAGCCTTTCCTTCTTCACTTCACTCGCTCCCTAGAAACCCTAAACCTTCTCTGCTTCACTCGTTCTTCATTCCTTTCCCCACGTCCGAAAATGGCCGGAAACAATACCTTCATGACCTCCTTATTTGCCCTCCTCAACGACAACGAGTACACGAATGATGTCCCAAGCAATCCACAATCCAGCACAGAAGTAGTTGACGTCAAGCATTACTTGTTGGTCATCGGGGAAATCCTTGACCTAGCCATGGCCGTTGCGGAGAACCCTCAGCCAAAGGTAAATTAGTGGACAAGCAAAGTGAACGACATGTTGTAGTCTCGTTAACCTAACCAGTTCATGGGACTAGTAAGGCGCGTGCGTGTGTATATATTTGTGTGTGTGTGTATGTAGATATATTTTATAGCTAAATCTCTATGCTCAAGCCCTTGAATTATGAATCACATACTTATGTGCACATTGATGCCCGCGGATAGTTTTTCGCATTCCTACCACATATTACTTGCGAAAACATGAAATTCAATTGGCAAAATGATTTTGCTTCTCAAATCAATCTCCTTTTCACATGCTTTTATGTTCACTAATATTTCATTGTTAGGACTCACAAGTAAATTGATTTTTCAGGGTAGCCAAGTTTCGAGCATAAGCTCAACCTTGACTTCCAAGGGAATTTCTGCTTCTTTGTCATCCACAGTCAAGGAATTGTGTTGTGAGGTAATTTCACATTAATAGAGGCATTCCTCTCTCAAACGAAGAAGAAGCAAACTGTCTAAATATTAGATTCTTGGTCTTTTCACTTCCCACATTGAATTTTGAAAACTATTTACACGCCGGCAGATTACTTGCAAGGCCCAACACTCCAATGATGTGCGCCAAACAATGGAGTCACTTTTCAGCCAATTATCGGCCTTTTCATGGGATGCTAAGGCTGTGCTGACACTGTTAGCTTTAACGGTGCACTATGCCGAGAAATGTCGTCTCGCTCAAATCGAAGAATCAGACGTCCTTTTAAGGCAAACGGGTATATTGAAAGGGTCGCTTGTAATTGGTAAGTCCTTCGATCAGCGGTGGAGCAAGGCCTTTATGGATTTCAATAATCGGATTAGGGTCATTCCGAAGTTCATCCAGTGCATTGTTGAGAACGACTCCGAAAAATTCAGGAAGTTCGCGGCACCGATCAATATATCAGGCCTTTTTAAGTACATCATCGTCATTGTACTTGGCTGCTCAGTTCAGTTCAATGACATGATCAGCGCAAACAATGGGTATGTTATACCTGGTCTTTGCCTTTAAATGTTTCACTTCAATGCTCAGCCTATTTCTTGATTACTTCAGGATCCTAGAGCTGGATCTGCTACCCTTCTTCAACCACGTCACAGAGAGATATGAATTATTGGTGAAAAATGTCGAAGATTTCAAGCGAAAGATCGGTGAGATCATTGTTGTTGTCAAACAAAAAATTGTCGGTCTTCTCCAGATTCTGATCCATATGTTGAACAAAAGTACGTGAATTTACCTTACCCAAAAAAAAGTACGTGAATTTAAAGTGATTCACATTGTGCAGAGGAGAAACTTCAATATCGGAGAATCAAGGAACTTTACAGATCTCCTGCTGGTATTGAGAAGCTCCTGGCTGAACTGCTCCGCACTGAGAAAGATTCGCTGACAGCTTATCATTGCCTTAAGAAGACAACGGTTATTTTCTCAGTCCCAATAATCTTCATGGACTTTGATTATAGGACATCAAATTATCAACTTTTGAGTAATTAACTACGTTTGATCACTGCGCGTTATAGGTAAAGGTGCAGGAACTGCAGAGCAAGAGCGTGATGCTGCTTATCTCGGACTTGAACTTGTCGAACGATGATCTAGTAATGCTTACCGCCATCTACAATGCAAGCAACTTCAAATCAAATAATTACGAAATTGTGTGGGTTCCTATCTTGGATGTAAAAGACAAAGAGCAGTTCCAGAAGAAGAGATTTCAGATGACCTGGTACTCGTGCAACTCCATCGTAAGCAAGGCAGCAGCAAAGTTCATCAAGAAGCATTGGCAATTTAAACAGCAGACGAAGGTTGTCGTGTTGAACCGAGATGGGAAGCTGGTGAACATGGACGCAATGATGATGATACGCCTTTGGCAATCGGAAGCCTTTCCATTCACGCCACAGAGGGGTTGCACGCTCTGGGACGAGTACAGGAACTACTGGCTCAAGCTTGTAGTGGACATGGAACAAAGCGTAAGTTACAAATGCAGCGTGGTTTCAATTATTGCAGACTTCATGTAGAATATACGGGATCTTAAAATTTTGATACATCTAATGTTACATGTTACCGAATTCAGACAAGAATCATACCCAAGATAGATTAAGAATTTCCTGACTTTGTCGATTTTTGTTTTTGTTCTTTCAACATGTCCGGTGTCTTGATTGTCGGCCAGTGGGAAACGAAGCAGCTCATATTCTTGTGCGGCTCAGCTGAAGACTCCAAGATTGTCGAACAGATTGGTGACATCCTGAAGAGTAAATTTGCGGCCTACAACATCAAGTTCTTGAACATCAACACTGAGAGAAAGCGATTCCTATCCCGCCTTGAGAGCTGCATATCCTGGAAGATGCAGGCGAAAAAGGAGATGCCCGATCCCCTGACACTGGACCTGCTCGAGCTCTACACCAGCTACAAGAAGCAAAGTGGGTTCGCCATGGTCGCGAGGGGGTCCAGCGTGATTGTCAACACTAGTCTCGTGGATCTCTGGACAGTGCTGTCGGAGCACAAGTCATGGATCAAGAAGGACACTAACAGGTTTAATTTCGACACCCACTTCCAAGAGTACTACAATAAGGTCATTGTCATGCCAAAATGCTACCAATTCTCTATTCCCGACATGGTCGGTGACATACCGGAGTGCATCAAGTGCCCCACCGCCAATTGCACCAGGAACATGGAGACTGTCGTCACCTTCAAGTGCTGCCACGGCGCGCATTGACCAGAAAATAACGCCCCCGAGCCCAGCGCCTTCCTTTGGCGCTCCAGAATAAACGCGGACTACTTAGCTCAGTCGCGTTTTCCCGTCGTTTCTTTCCTTTCCAGTTTGATGTTGCTTTCCATTATGTGTGGTTGGAGTACTGTAACAACGTAGTGCGTGTTCAGTGCACAGCTTGATGTACCGTGCGTGCGGACACTCTGTGCAACGAATAAAATTGTAACGGGATTGTACGTGTAATGTGCACAACTTGATCTATTATGGATGAAGATTCTGTGCTACGAATAAAAGTTTTCATGATTTTAAGAAGGTTCATTAGTTACATGAAGAGCTTTTCGTGTTATTTCCCAAAGGCAACCGCAACTCACAATTAAGAGAACTCTAGTGACTCCAGCCCCAAATTGGGTTCGACCAGTGCAGCAGGCTTAAACCCATGTGATCCAACGGATTGATATTATCTAATAGCATTAGAGAGAGGCGAACAAGTGATTTCAAACAACTTGACCCAATATTGAGAAATTTAAAGATGTCAAGTTAGATATAAGCTTGACCGAGTAAAACAGAGTATTACTATAATTAGGTTCTGGTAACATCAAGTAGTGCAGTGTATTGCAGTGCTTCTATCAAATAGTAAATGAATATGAGCAAGAAGATAGAAGACAATGCATGCAGAGTTTATGGTTTTGCTGTAAGCTTACACCTGCTCTCCTACGATAACAACGTACCGACTAGATTCCACTAGCATTCGATAAGAAATTCCGGTAGTAGATGTTCCTTCTACTCAATCACTTCTTCTCGAAGCTGAGCTACTTACACTCAAGCTGATAGAACTCACTATCTCAAACCCAAGCACAAACTATCTCTGTCAACACTTCTCGAAGACTACAATATGAAAGCTCTTTGAAAACAATTGAAAGGATATGAAACTCTGCCGAAATATGGAATTATAGTCAAAATCTCATCTCCCTTCGGCGCGTTGGTCTTTTTATAAACTCCTCAGCTTCCAAGCTCCCCGTTGGACAATATTCCAAATAATCAATTTCCAAACTAGCCCTTTGACAATTGTTTAGAAGATTAGGGTATTCCTTGAGGAATTTCAATAGATTTCATTGCCCATGCAATCAAATTTTGGGTTCTATAAATTGAGTGCGTCAACTATGTCAAATACCTTGCCTTTTGGATGATTGTCAATCAATCAAGATAGAACTCGTGATTGAATATTTCAGGTAAATAAGTTTGGTCAATCAAAATCTTCCATATAAGCAATCCATGCTAGATCACTACAGTGGTGGTATGAGAAAAACTATCTCAAAAAAATAACCTTGAAGATCGTTACAAGGTTATTGTCGCAAATAGTGTAAGTGCTTCGCTTGATTAAATCTGGCTTTCCGGTTTTTTGACGAAGATAGCATTCTAATAATATTCAAGTTGATCAGGCATTTGCCAAGATGTTTATATTCAACTGTTTCTCAAGACACTTCAAGTGCGATAGCGATATAGATTTTGACACCATGATAACTCCAAGTTCATATGACTTCACGTAGAGTCTTTTCACTGATAATATCAAAGGCTTGTTTAACACAGACATCACTTAAAACCCAAACAACTCTCGTATTTACCGATGTAAATTATGGATAGTTTTGGTAAATTCAAAATATATTAAGAGGTTTTCTCAACACGGATCATCTGCACTAGGCCTCCATGTTCCGTTAGTCTAGACAATGATTTGCCATGTAAGAGAGGACTAATAGGGTGCGAGAGCTCCCCGCTGTCTGTAGCATCTTTAGGAAGAGTGTTGAATTGTATTAAATAGAAGTCCTTTCTTCAGTTTACATGTATTGGTTATTGAGTCAGCGCTTATCTTTTCGTTGGTCTGTGATAATGTGTCATTTTATCCCCGCATTTCTATTGAGAGTTTCCTATTTGAGTCGCAAAAGAAAATGTGAGCTCTTTAATTTTATCCTTTCAGTTGTTGGGCTGTGGTTCATGCTCCCCATCGATAAAAAAAGACATGGGGTAATTAATAATTAGATGGAGTATAGAAGCTTAGGCGCATCCCCAACATTATCAATAGAACTAATTAGGCTATATGCATCTATTTATTCCTTATCCATTCAGTCAATTTCACGGCTTATGAAATTTTAATTACTTTATGTTAAAAAGTTATACTGCAAATCTTGTTTTTACATCTAGTCTAGATTGATTCTCGATAAGAAGTTCTCTTACTTCAATTACTAACAAATGCTTCTTTCGTAAATTACTCAAAAACATGTTTGGAACGGCAACATTAGATGAAGGGATTTTAATTTCTACAGAGATAGTGAAAAGAGGATAGTTTTACTAGTACGATTTCGGTTTACTAATTTCAGAACTACAATTAATAGAGAGCCATATGTTTGGGAAACTTTTCAAAAAGTCATAAACAAATTGTATGATGCTATGTTAGTTATAAACATTCACATTTAGTCAATGTGTTCGTATTTTTCAATGATTTTTCAATGTAATCTATTCGACCAATTTGGTTAAAAATGTGCACACCGACACAAGACGATTTTAAATGAAACAAGTGCGCCTCGGCAAGAGCATGAATTGGCAATTGTACTTTGGGTAATCATTTCCTGGTCTGATCCAGCTCCCGAGCGATTCCATAGACTGGAAACATGCCAAAAAACATGCACCATTTATGCTATGGTTCAGGAACCGAAAAGGAAAACACAAAATGACTACCTACTATGCTTCTTGTCGTAAATGCAGTGCATACATACCAAAGTCACATCAAATGATAGTAATGTCATAATACATCTCCCATATTAGTGTTTTCGTTTTGATAGATTTTGGGTTACTTTTAAAAATAATAATAATAAAAATTTCGACAGAATTTGGTCCAAGCGGTCTGGTCAGGTCCCAGGCCCTTAGAATCGAGAACTGGACTGTCCCCCACCGGTTCCAATTTTAAGAACCGCAAACCATACTGACATATTCTATAATCGAGAACCGAATACCGTCCTAGTCTAGTCAGTCCAATTTCCTCACCCGTAATTGTACTTACCCAATATTTTTCCTAAACTCTTGATTAAAGGAACAAATCGAGATTTCAATTGGTGGGTTGTAATACAGATACCACCCTCCTGTATCGTTAGTTAAATTCGCATTGTGGTTGATGTTCATATTTGTAACACGCCAATAGTATCTTGATTAAAAACGCAGCCCTTTAGACCACATGGAACATGATTTCTGATCATGCGTTGATCATTAAAAGTATGACTTGTGCAGCAGATGCATTATATATATGGTGATTTTTGTATGACCGAAGACCAAAAACGTCAACCCGACGTCGGGCACGTACACCAGCTAAACTGACGTCATGCCTTTAGGAATTAATATATGCTCTGCTTTTTTTGTGAAAAACATTTTCCTTCTGGCATTTGGATCATTTGAGAAAATATGTCAATAGAAAACTTATGCGTAACTTTAGAAAAAAAAATTATTTCCTTTAAAAAATCTAAAAATTATTTTTCAAATATGCTTAGATATCGATGCTTGGACTAGAAACTCTGCACTTGGACACGTGAACTCTAATGCTCGTTCTCCGTCCCTAGACTCCAGGATAGAGTCCACGATGCCCAGGACCAAGGTCCATTGAGGCTAGGCTGTGACCTTGGTGCCCATGCCTAGAGTACTGAGGCTCGCACCTAGGTCCATAGAGGCTAGGGTTGTTGTGACGCCCCGAATTTTCGACCCTTTTTCGGAAATTCCAATAAAGATGGATGTATTTCATTAATTTCGTTTTGGCTAAATCTCAGTCGAGATTGATCACATCGGGATGGTCGACCGAAGGGAAAGGCTAATTTAGGATTTAAAGTACGTGGACCCAACGGGTCGATACGCGTATCTCTTAACAGCCGCCCGTTGACCCGAGCATTTACCTGAAATTTCAATTAATGAAAGAGACCACGAAATGGATTCCGAATTTGGGTAATCGAGTTTTCGGAGATATCGCAGCGACGAAGCGGATTCGGAAAGGTAGCGTTTGAAGTTTTGAAATGTCAGTCGAAGCGCGGCGAAAGGAGGTGATTTTAAGGAAATTATAATTTTGCCCCTGGCTTGCTTCCTGCTCTTAGAAAATTATTCGTGTGAAATTTTAGCGATCCAAGTATCGATCTGCGCTCGTTGAGCGATTTCGATCGCGTGGACAGTAATTTCATATTTTTGAAAAAAATAAAATAAAATAAATAATAATAATAATGATAATAATAATAATCAAGAAACCCCAATTCCCTTGCCCTAATTTCGGTGCGTGCCCTCTTTCCCTTCTCTCTCTCCCTCTCTCTTTTCTTCCTCTGCTACACCGCGCTCGAGAGCCTTCCGCCCAGCCACTTCACCGACGCCACCACCTGCCGCCCGACCAGACCAACCACCGGCCACCAGAGTTCAAGCACCCACCGACCCAGACCACCGCCACCTCGCCGGAACCACGTGAGCTTCCAATTCTACCGGCGTCTCCTCCCCTGCCCTGTTTTTCGTCCAATTGAGACCGGTGGCGCGGAGGCTGCTCCGCCCAGCTTTGGCCGGATTCGAGCCCACCTTGAACCGTAGGAGTCGAGTCGGGAGGCTCAAGCAAGGGGAAAGGGAGGGGAAGGGGAAGTAGGGAAAAGAGGAAGGGAAGAAGGAAAAAGAAAAAAGTTAGTACAGTGAGAGGGGAAAAGGGGGGGAGAGGGGAGGGAGGGGGAAAGAGGGGGGAGGGGAAGAGAGAAGAGGAGGGGAGGGGGGGAAGGGGGGGGGGGGGAGGGAAGAGGGAGGAGGGGGGGGGGGAGGGGAGGAAGAGGAGGGGAAGGGAAAAGGGAGGAGGGAGGAGGGGAGTGAGGAGAAGGAGAGAAGGAAGGGAGAGAGGAGGGGGGGGAGGAGGAGGGGGAAGGGGGAAAGGAAGGGGGAGAAAAGGAGAGGAGGGGGGGAAGGGAGGGGGAGAGGGGGGGAGGAAAAGGGGGGGGGGGGGAAAAAAAAAAAAAAAAAAAAAAAAGGGAGGGGGGGAAAAAAAGGGGGGGGGGGGGGGGGGGGGGAAGGAGAGGGAGGAAAAAAGAGAGGGGGGGGGGGGAGGGGGGGGAGGGAAAAGGGAGAAGGAGGGGGAAAGAAGGGGAGGGGAGAGGGAAAAGGAGAGGGGAGGGAAAAAAGGGGGGGGGAAAAAAGAAGGGAAAGACGAGAGAGGGAAGAGGGGAAGAGAAGGGGCGGAAGGATTAACTATTCAGTGCAAGAGTTAAATGTCGAAGTGAGCGACTCCTAATTATAATGCAGAAAATGGTCGAGGTAGAATCGACTCTTAGGGGCTAATTTGGTTCAAACCGTGAGGTACCTAGATGATGCTAAGCTGTGGAATTTTGGTTAAAATTGCGCTGAATCTGATGGGTGGTGGGCTGCAGTATAATTGTTGACTATACTGTGAGGTTTAGGTGTTCTCAGATACCCTTGCATGTCGAAACTTCCGTGAGGCATTCTGGTGGTTCCAAAATAGAGAATTTGGTGGGTGTTGGCTGAGTTAGTCTGGGTTATCTTGCTGTCCACGGCTGGTTTGGGAGGTAGAATATAGATACCCTCAGGGTTGCTTCTCGGTGTCGGAACCCTATCCGATAGATTGGGCGATTCAATATGCACGTTAGGAGTCAAGTGATGCTTTAGCGCGGTCAAAGAATGCTCGAATCATTAAATGGTTTATGTTAAACTAAAATGGTATTTTTGGATAGGTTGTCGGAAATGGATAATTGTACGAAGGTCCTAATTGATGTATCTTGGGAAGTTATTGCATATCATCTTTACCCGCCAAAGCTGACTTGAATGAGTGAAAATAGAGGCTGAGGCTTTTGAGTTGACTCCGTTTATGTGCTTGAACGTATTTCATGTGTTGTGTCGTGCGAGTGTGCCCATGATATGTCGTATGCGGCAAATTGCGTGAGTATGATCGAACATCTGAGGTTATGAAATTCTTTTCAGTTCGTGGTACAACTTGCATTTGGAAATCTTTGGCGGGTGCTCTGCCGACGTGTTGGCTCGGTTCAGAGGTTGAGTGACAAGGGTGATTCCGACGTGCGCGATTTCGCCGTCGAAGGCGCCGGGTACGTGCTAGGCACACAGGTTGCTGAGTGCATAAGCGTGCCGACCTGGCGCGATTTCGCGGTCGAGGCACGGGCCAAGGCGTCTGTACGCAAGGGCCGGGGCTCTATTTTGAGTCAAGTGACATCCCAAGTGAGGGGACCAGTCACAGTTCCGTGGGATTCGGAACGGTTTGCCTGCGTATTGTTAAATTTGATTGAGTTGATATTAATCATTTGGGTTTTTCTTTCTTTATGTTGAAGAATATTGTGAAAGGAGAGGACGAACGTGGTATTATTCAAGAAAACGTTGTATATTTGCATTCGGGCTGCTTACTTGCTTGTGAACTATCTCTTGTGAATCTATTCATGCGCTGACACTTTTCTGTATTATAGTTTAGCTGTTGCTCACTGAGTTTTATACTCACTTTGTGGCTGATCGCCTTTCAGATCGTTGACCGTAAAGGATGAGGATCGCATTTTTTTGAGATATGGTATTGCTCGGGACCCAGGGGAGCTGCCATTCAGTGAAGACAGTGTGGGGGAGACCGAGTAGGGTCTAGGGTCGTCGGTTTCTTTTTAATTTGAGTGCCCATTAATTCTTAAAGAGAATGAGGGGGGGGGAAAGGGAAGAAGGGGGGGCGAGAGGGGGGGAGAGGAAAAAGGGGAGGGGGGGGGGGGGGGGGAGGAGGAGGGAGGGGAGAGGAAAAAAAAACAAAGGAGGGTGATTCGTTTGGTTGAAGGATTTCGCGGATTTTTTTGCC
>JAGVVM010006517.1:0-15167 GCA_019149425.1 Psidium friedrichsthalianum
CCCACTCACACACCTCCCCCTACGCACCCCGACCACATGCACGACCAAACAATCTCCTGCAAGAGACATGTTTTTCACCCTAGTACCAATAGGGCAAATTAATAAAATCATTATCGTATTCAAAAATTAACTTACATCTGTTAACGGCGGCAAGTAAAAAATATTAAACTCGGTACCAAATTTATCATCAATTTATGAACTAATTTATTTTGTGGTCTTATATACATATAGCAAATTTTTATATTTATAAAATTGGTTACTTTTTCAACAAACAAAAAAATCTATATCTTCAGGCGAATAATAGTAACTCAAATCAATCCGATTAATGAATAGTAGAATGTTTGGCTTCTCTGCATATTATAGTTGAAATGAAAGACAATGCGCAATCTTGAAAATATGAATAATAAAAATTATATATAATGGGCAACCCTTTTTGGCAAGTAATTGTAAAGTCAATCAATCGGATTAATGAAACAAGTAGAATGTTGCTTCTCTTACATATATAGTCGAACGAAGATAATGCACAATCTTGAATGATAAGAATAATAAAAAAAAAAAAGAAATAATGGCCAACCTTTTTTAGCGAATAATTAGTAAACTCAATCAATTCCGATTAATGAATAAGTCATAAAAAAAGAGAAAGGGTTGGCCATAGTATATTTTTAGGGTTGGTTAGGGGCCCAACGCTACAAAAATTTGATTAAAATCGGATAAAAATATTTTTTAAAAAAAATAATGCACGCCTTGAAAGATAATGATAGTAGAATATTTGGCTTCTCCATCAACATTTATGGTCGAACGAAGATAATGCCACAATCTTGAAATATATGAATAATAATAATAAAAATAAATGGCCAACCCATAAAAAAATATGTATAAAAAAAAAAGACGCATGGCCAACCTGAAAAAATCACTATCCGGAAACAAGGGGGGAGGACACAGAAGTTTGTAAGGATATATCATACATCTTGGAATGGTTTGCAGGGCATCGGGCAAAACTATTTGAGCCAGTGCAGAAAATGGCGAGACCCGCCATTGCATGTGTTATCATCTCCATCGCCTCTTCATCCTCGTTCTCCAGCCATCATGTTCCCGGTCTTTCAAACCCATCTCCTCCCGCCGTGCGCCGAAGTTCCCTAGCAGCGCCAGCAGATCCTCGCCCTCCAACAGCTCGACCGCCTGTTTGGCAGCCGGCTGTCGAAGCAGGTTCCTCGGTACGAATACGAGACGCGGCACTTCGAGCAGCGCCTCGACCACTTCAGCTTCTTGAAGCTCCGGAAGTTTGACCAGCGGTACCTCATCAGCAAGAAGCACTGGTCCGGGCCCAGTTGGCTCGGACCCATCTTCGTGTACTGCGGAAATGAAGGCGACATTGAGTGGTTCGCTGGGAACACTGGATTCATGTGGGAGATAGCCCCAAGCTTGCGGTGCAATGGTGGTTTTCGCTGAAGTAAGTGCTCATTATATCCGTCTTGTGTGGAATATTTTCGAAAGTTAGACGATAGAGATCATGCTAAGGACATTTCAAGAAAACTGAAAGGTCCGGATGTAGAATAATTTCTCTGATTTCCTTGAATTCTGGTGAAATTTGAAAATCTGAAAGTTAACACCAAATGCATCCCTTCCTCCACAAACACGCCTATTTTTGGCTGGTGATATGGAGCTTGATTGATAGTTGGCCCTCGTTTTGTTTGATCGATGATCCACAGCATCGGTATTATGGTAAGTCGACGCCATTGGGAGTAAAGAGAGAGCGTACAAGGATGCCAATACCTTGTCTTATCTTACGACGGAGCAGGCGCTGGCCGATACGCGAGTTTGATCACAGACTTGAAGCGAAACTTGTCGGCTGAGGCCTGCCCTGTTGTTCTTTTGGTGGTGTTCATATGGTGGAAGTAAGTAAGCCCTCTTTAAAGCTCCGTTTTGAATTCCAGTTTTCATTTTCGGTCTAGAGTGTTTCGCTGTGCATAGATTGGGAAAAATAGTTTCCATGGAGAGTTTCGACGTAATCATTCATCTTCTTGAACATTTAAGAATTTAGGCCTGGGCAGAAATTCGCAGTTGTTGATGTATAAGTCCGTCTTTTAGGTTGATTTCTTGTTCCCCTTCGTGACCCATTAATAAATTTTGCATTGTAATCTTTAACAGTGTTAGCAGCATGGATGAGGTTAAAGTATCCGCACATTGCCATAGGCGCGCTCGCTTCTTCAGCTCCGATACTTCAGTTTCCAGATATTGTGAAACCAGACTCGTTCTACGACATTGTCTCCAATGATTTCAAAGTTTGTGGTTGTTAATTTCGACATTGCTTCGCTTTGTCTGAAGTGAATGGGCTCGTGTGCATCTATGTCATCTTATGTTTTTCCGACTGAAAACTGCAGCGCCAAAGCATTAGCTGCTTTAACACCATTAAGCATCCTGGATGCATTGACAGCCGAAGGCCAGAAGAAGAATGGTCTTTCCCGACTAACGAAAATGTTCCGGTTATGCAGGTAAAATAAACGAGGACAATGTTTCCTTCAGTCAATTTGTCACCGAGTTGATTGAGTTTTAGAGGCACTTCCAATGCTTAATTTCGATGTGTTAGTCCTTCGTGCCATCTGAATGAATTTGAAGCCTGATTGTGGGTAGGAAGTTGAAGGACACAGAAGATCTAGCCAGTTGGCTGGATACTGCTTTCTCCTCTTTGGCAATGGTGGACTATCCATATCCTTCCGACTTTCTTATGCCGCTTCCTGGATACCCGATAAGAGAGGTCAGTCAAGATTCTAACATAACTTGATCATGAAATGGAACCTTGTGTCGTATGATGCTGTTTCTCTTTATCTGGAATAGTATTGTAACACAATATAGCATGTGCATTACGATATTTTAAACATGTCGGTTGACATATTTGGGCGCACGGCATTTTTTGCTCGTTACTAGGTCTGCAGAAAGATCGATGGCTGTCCGGATGGGACTAGCATTCTGGAACGTGTGTTTTTAGGTGCTAGTGTCTACTACAATCACACCGGAGAGGTCGATTGCTTCGACTTATACGACAATCCTCATGGCATGGGTGGCTGGGACTGGCAGGTGCAGAACCATTGATCCTATTCTCTGTTTTTGGTTTCCTAAATTTAAAATACGAGAGGTGTTGCCTCTGGAAAAGAACAATGACCTAGTGATGTGAGTTCATTTTCGCTTGTTTCGTTGTGGGGTACAGTCGTGCACCGAGATGGTCATGCCCATGTCTAGTAACCCGAATACGAGCATGTTTCCCAGAAACGATTTCAATCTTTCTTCTTACAACGAGGATTGCCGGACCGAATACAAAGTCGATCCGAGACCAGAGTGGATGACAACTGAATTTGGTGGAAAGTAAGTCACCGCTGTGATGCTTATTTATTTATTTGTTGCTTTTATCTTCGAATTTTGCAGCATGAGGACTTTGCATTTGTAGCTTCATGGGCATGTTCCATCCAGTTCTGTGACCTCTTTAGCATTTCTACTGAGGCTAAAGCCGAGGTTGTCTGATGACGATAGCGGTAGATGTCCAACTTAGTCCCATACAATTAGGAGGAAGCAATGAAAGAGGCTGTTGAAGATTTCAATCTGCCTACAGCCCAAAAAAGACATGATGAGAAAGTAAACGCTCGGCCTTATAGATGAAAAGTACAGATCTCCACTTGGCTTTACCGCCTATGAAGCGGAGTTTTTTTTAGTAAACGCTAAGCCAATTATCAGTAGCCTGTAGTAATTTAATAGCAACAATTGCTGTAGCTTTGGTTTTATGGGATCATAACCTTGTGATTATGGATGTGATCAAGCCAATCCTTTAAAATGGATTCTTTGGTGATTGGAGTAGGTACAGAAATAAATTTTTACGTTGCACTTCTATCCTATTTGCATTTGATTGGCGGACAATTGCTTAGGTAGTAAATAGATCATTCGCACGGACTTACGACGTGAATTTTCGGATGAATTTTGAAGGACATCATGACCACTTTGAAAAACGTTTGGAAGCAACATCATCTTCTCAAATGGCTTAGTTGATCCTTGGAGTGGTGGCAGGTTGGTCTTTCAATATCTTGTGTCAAAGCTCTCGGTCGATTGAAATTTCTCACGTGATATTCTGATTCTGTTGATTCTGTGCCACAGTGTGACCCAGAATGTATCCGATTCGATCGTTGCTCTGAACACACAAGAAGGTACGTTCGAATTGGAATCTTACTTCGTCCTGTCTCTTTCCTCCTTTCGTGTTTTAATCTTTCCAGGACGTAGGAATGAGCTAGTGACTTGAAGCTACATTTACCCGCATTATGTCATGACTCATGGGGCACTGCACGTATGATGTTTCTACTGTGAAACTCGGTGAAGATCATTCATGATTTGATCCTCTCAGCTCTATTTTCGTCGTTCCTGTCCAAGTCATATGACTCATATCTTCTGAGTTCACACTTAGCAAGATGCGAACTTATCACGGGATCGCACATCATGATTTCACCTTGTTTATGTTATACCATAGTAAGTAGGAAGGCCATTGGGAGGTTGTCTTCTTTTATCAGGTATCTCCCATGGATGAAGCAGCCACAGTACAGGCGATGTCGAGGCCTAGACTAATTCGTCCTCTTACGTTTCGTTTTCAGGTGCTCACCACCTAGATCTGCGTGCCACGACGGCGCAGGATCCCAACTGGCTGACGGAACAGAGAGCGGCCGAGATCAAGCTGATCAAGAAGTGGGTGAGCGACTATTATAAGGCGAAGAGAGCTACCACCATCTGATGTCGAAACCGGTGGCGGCGGGGCTAACATTCATGTAAATGTGTCTATGGTCTTCCCTTTTTTCATAGTGAGACCAGCCAAGAAAGGAGGAGGGGGAGTAGTTTGCTCGTATGGGCGTCCTAAACAAAAGGCGAGACCGCATACAAGGATGCAGGTTGCGTGGTTTTGTAACGGCGCCGTGTTTACTGAGTACAAATAAATCGCATTGATGTCCGACCGTAGGGACGGGAATTGGAGCTCTCATGGCGATGCCACAGGAGGGGGCATAGCGATCTCAAAAATTGCTCTATTAATGAAACGCAAGTTGGCATATGCCAAACAAATAACCAATAACATGAATTAACATGAATTATTTCGGCGAAGATGTAAAAATGGGTAATGGATGGATAAAAAAGGAAATTGTCAATCCTTTTTCAACCGAAGCCATGTCTGCCGCGACCGCCGATGGTTGTAGTCCGGCGGAACAGTTGTCTATTTAACCGAGGTACGTCGCCTGATTAATTAAGCACTGTGCCAAAGCACAGCCTAGTAATGCAGGAGCTCCGAATCTCTTATAACTCATTCCATGCGCGAGTCGCCACTAGACAAGTAGTTTACATTTCCCACCGCCACTCTCAAAGTTGAGAGAGATTTAATTGTTTTCTTCTCATTTCAAAAAATACCCTCAAATTTTACATTTAAAGTTCAAACGAAATGGTTTTAGGTCATACTTAGGTTGCGTATGATAACTATTTTGGTTTTGTGATTTTGTTCCGTAGAAAAAAAAATCAAAATGATGTTTGATAACATAAATGATTTTGATTTTGATTCTACTCCCAAGAACAGTTTTGGAGCAAAAGTAAGAACAAAAAAAAGTTAGTTCTGAAAAAAGAATCACTTGTAAGAATCACAAAACAGAATGAAGTACCGCATCTCTTACTTTTCTTTTTCAGTTCTTTTGTCACTTTTCTCTCAATCTAAAATAGAACAATGTTTCTTTTTGAATATATATATATATATATATATATATATATATATATGATAATAAAAATAAAATTAAAATAAAAATCGAAAAATTTGAAAAAATTATAAAAAAATAAAAAAAAATTTTAAAAAAACCTTAAAAATAGAAGAAGCTTAGATTATGCTAGTTTAACCCCCCCCTCCTTTTTCCATAAATTTGGATCTAGATTCATTAGATTTCATAAATTTTATTATTTTTTAGGAAACTCATAAACACCTTTAAAATTAAACTCAAATCACATTCTCTAAGCCCTTAGGACTTTGTTTAGATTTTATGATGTGATTTATCAATGATATGCTCCTTAATTGTGCACTTGATTTTATTAGTTATGATTTGCTTAGGTTTATGTACTTTAGACTTACTCTAGTTTTAGAAAATTTTGAAAAAAGACAAAAATAACCAGCGTGAACACTTAACAAGCTCTCATTCTTAAGTTTTGGACGGATTACTATTGAGATTTGATTTTCTAGAACAAAAAACGCACACCAATGCAAGGCAGTGAATGCATTTTCCTTGCAGAAACAAAAGTGTCGCTTATATCGGTTGTCCATTCGCTCAAAAGAGTTGAATAAAACCCTATAATAAATGGCAAAAATTTTATTTTTACATTTTAATATGTAATATGTTATCATAGAGAATCGATATGAATTAATCTTCAATTAATTCGAAATGTATGATAAAATTTTACAAAGTAACTATTTAATTATTTGACTTAAATGATAAAAATTGGAAAGAGAAATTGTTTCAGGAATAAAAATTATGCATAGCTACTAAACACGTTTCTGTTTTAAGAATAGAAATTTATGTAGTTACTAAACGTGTTTTGATTCTCTAAAAATCATTAATAGAATAGAATCAGAAAAATTCATCTAATCATAATCACTTTCTAGAATCAGAATGATTAGCATGCATGCACTTAAGACAAAAATGGGCAACGGATGGATAAAAAAGGAATTGTCAATCCTTTTTCAACCGGAGCCATGTCTGCTGCTGCCACCGGTGGTGGCGGTCCAGCGGAACCGTTGTCTATTTAACATCCCTCAACGGAGAACGAAGCTGATCTGAAAACAACGAACAAGTGAAGAACATGGCGAAACAGGCCGTCGCTGTGTTGTTATTCTCTATCGTCTTCTTCATCCTCGCTCAGCAATCATCTTCCCACTCTTTCGAATCCATCTCACCCCGTCGCGCCCCCAAGTTCCTTGGCAGATTCTCAACCTCCAAAACCCACCACCACCATAACAACAGGCGACCGAAGCAGCTACTTCGGTACCAATACGAGACCCGGTACTTCGAGCAGCGCCTTGACCACTTCAGCTTCTCGGAGCTGCCGAGGTTTAACCAGCGATACCTCGTCAACTCGGAGCACTGGGTCGGGCCCGATCGGCTTGGACCCATCTTCTTGTACTGCGGAAATGAAGGCGACATCGAGTGGTTCGCTGCCAACACGGGCTTCGTGTGGGAGATTGCCCCGAGCTTTGGTGCAATGGTGGTTTTCCCTGAAGTAGGTGCTCTTGTCGAATTAATATATCTGTTTTGCGTGGAAATTTTTCGACAGTCGGACGATAAAGATCGTGCTAAGAACATTTCAAGAAAACTGGAAGTTCCGGGTATCTAATAGATTCTCTAAATTTCCTTAAATTCTTGGTGAAATTTGACAATTGGAAAGCTTTTACGAAAACCCAAATGCACCCCTACCTCTATAAACGTGTACTTTTGGCTGGCTTTATAGGAATTCGATTGATAGTTGCCTCATTTTGGTTGATTGATTGATTCGTAGCATCGGTATTATGGTGAGTCAATGCCATTTGGGAGTCAGAGGAAGCGTACAAGAATGCCGCTACCTTGTCTTATCTTACTGCAGAGCAAGCTCTCGCTGATTTCTCGGTGTTGATCACAAGCTTGAAGCGAAACTTGTCTGCTGAGGCTTGCCCTGTTGTTCTTTTTGGTGGTTCATATGGTGGAAGTAAGCCCTTTGAACTCCGTTCTGGATTCTTTTTTTTTTTTCCTGTCTATTGTGTTTCACTTTGCATAGATTGGTCAAAATAGTTTCCCTAGAGAACTTTGATGTATCGGTCATCTTCTTGAACATCTTAAGATTTTTGAATTGGGCAGAAAACTCCAGTTGTTGATGTATAGGTATCTTTCTTTTGTTTGCTTGTTCTACTTTGAGATTAATTAAATGTTCTGCATGGTAACCTTTCACAGTGTTAGCAGCATGGATGAGGTTAAAGTATCCTCATATTTCCATTGGTGCACTTGCTTCTTCAGCTCCGATACTTCAGTTTGAAGATATTGTGCCACCAGAATCGTTCTACGACATTGTCTCCAATGATTTTAAAGTATGTTGTTAATTATAATCATGTTCACTTGTATGAAGTGAATATACTTATGTGCATCTATGTCATCTTATTTTTCAACTGAAAACTGCAGCGTGAAAGTACGGGCTGCTTTAACACTATTAAAGCATCCTGGAATGCATTGATATCCGAAAGCCAGAAGGAGAATGGTCTTTCCCAACTGACAAGAATGTTCCGGTTATGTCGGTAAAGTAAAAAAGGACAATGATCCTTCAGTCTATTTTTTACCAACCTGATTGAGCTTACATTGACTTCTAATTCTTATTGTCATTGTGTCGTCCTTTGTGCTACTTAATTAATTGAAGTCTTGATTGTCGGTAGGGAGTTGAAGAATACAGAAGAGCTGGCTAATTGGCTGTATTCTGCTTACTCCTCTTTGGCAATGGTCAACTATCCATATCCTTCTGACTTTCTTATGCCTCTACCTGGACACCCGATAAGAGAGGTAGTCAAGATTCTAATATAACTTGATCATCAAATGAAACTTCGGTCCCATATAGTGCTATTTCTCTTTACTGAAATAACACTGTAACAAGATACCATCTTTTCTGTTTCTAATTTCTAAGGAATTCTAATATAAATCAAATATTAATATTTTCTGAATTTGTGTCTTGAGATGCATTCTAGTGGTACCAGAGGGAATTTGGTGGTCGTTTACATCTAAGGAAAAGGTTCTCTAATTAATATGTTTTAGATGCCCTGTATTTACTTGATATATAGTTGATATTTAAAGCAAGCGTTTTAAATTGTATGTCAAAATTAAATTATGCACAAAAGATAACTGGTAAGACTTGAAATAACACAAATCGAGTTGGGAGATGCAGAAACAGATTTAGCCAAGGTTTACTTACCGACATAGAAGCCCACTTGCATTAAAAAAGGAAAAAAGAAGTTAAAAAAAGAAACAGGCTGAAATCAACACCATCCACTTCAATACTTCACACCCACATTATGTTGAGAAAGGATGTTCCAAATTTACTGAACTTGCTCACAGGCTTTGTGATACTATATATATACATTCAATACTCTTTCTATGGTATAGATACGTCGTATCTGTACCATTTTCTAGATTCTTTTCAGCTGAGTCCTGTTATGCTGGAACTTTAAGTGTTGGGCGAGTCAGACATCTCAACATGTAATGTCCATGTAACATGGCATATGCATAACAATGTTTTAAACGTATCTGTTGAGCATATTTGGATGCACGTTATGTTCTTCTCCTTGCTAGGTCTGCAGAAAGATTGATAGCTGTCCAGATGGGACTAGCGTTCTAGAACGTGTATTTGAAGGTGTTGGTGTTTACTACAATCACACTGGAGAAGTTGATTGCTTTGAATTGGATGATGATCCTCATGGCATGGATGGCTGGAATTGGCAGGTCTAAAGCTGTTATTCCTGTACTTCGTTAAATGGTCCCCTAGAGTTAAAATATGAAAGGTTTTGCCTCTGGAAAAGAAGAATGACCTAGTGATGTTGGTGCATTTCGCTCAATTCATTGTGCTGTACAGGCATGCACAGAGATGGTTATGCCCATGTCTAGTAGCCCAGATGCAAGCATGTTTCCTACATATGATTTTAATTTTTCTGCTTTCCAAGAGGAGTGCTGGACCAATTTCAAAGTCAATCCAAGACCAAGGTGGATAACAACTGAATTTGGTGGGAAAGTAAGACACCACTGAGACATATATATATTTTTATCTTGAATGTTTGCAGCATGACGAACTTGCATGTGTTGCTTCTTGGGCCATATTCCACCCAGTTCTGTGTCCTTTTAAGCATTTGTTATGCAGCACAGCATTCCCATTGATTGTCTGTCTTCTCCCATTCTCTCCATTCAGTATTTCTGGTATATGAGGCTGAAGGTGAAGTGGTCTTATATAGGAATAGAGATCCAATTTGGTCACATACAATTAGGAGGAAGCAATGGAAGAAGCTGCTAAAGATTTTAATCTGCCTAAGCCAAAAAAAGACATGTTAAGAGTCATCATTCTCACCATACAAGTGCATAGATTTCCTAGGTAAATCAAGCAATCATTTCTTTGAGTGGTAGCAGTGGAGGCGTGTTGTGCAGTGAGCCTCATTAGGATCCAAACATCCGATGCCTCATATTTATAAAAAGAAAAAGAGAGAGGGGAAACTCACGTTTATTCGGTGTTTGCCTTTTTTTTTTTTTTTTGGGGGGGGGGGGGGGGGGGGGGGGTGTGGGTGGTGTGTGTGTGTGTGTTGTGAAGTGGCTTAATGTGCACACCTTGGCCAGATGTCTGCCTCACTTGATCGCCTACAATGTGGAGTACTCAAGTGAAGACTCCAACCATTAGTAACCTATTTTAATTAATAGCAAAAGTCGAAGTAGCGGTGGTTTTCTGGGATTATTCCTTTTAATGATGGACGTGATCAAGTCAATCACTTGACGTGGGTTCTATGGTGATTGGCGGACCTTTAAGTCGCAGAAATAAATTCTCAGTTTGCAATTCATTGCGATTTACATTTGAATTTCGCACTATTGCTTATGTAGTAAATAGATCATTCACATGAACCTACAACATTAATTTTGGACACATTTTGCAGGATATCTTGACCAATTTGAAGACCTTTGGAAGCAACATCATCTTCTCAAATGGCTTTCTTGATCCTTGGAGTGGTGGCAGGTGGGTCTTTTCATATTGTGAGATTTGAAGGACCACTGTCAACTGTTTCAAAAACTTAAGTTATTGGATGAATGCGTGGTTTAATATTTAATTACTCTAACACATATTTTCCGTCAGAGCTGTCAGTTGTTTGAAATTTATTATCTGGGATTTTGATTCTGTTGATCCTATGCCACAGTGTGACGCAGAATGTATCTGATTCTATTGTTGCTCTCAACACACAAGAAGGTATGTTTGAGTTGAAATCTTGCTTCATCCTTTTTCTTTCACTTTTTCTATTACATATAATGAGCTGGTGACTTGAGGCTATTTTTACCTGCGTATGTCATGGGGCACTCCATACAAGATGTTTCTACTGTGAAACACCATCTGTATGCCTACTTGCATTGTTTTTGTCCATGTTGTACCGTTGGTTTCATTAGGATTGTGACTTCGTCTTGTGATATGGACCTTATTTGCTTCATGTGTTAGCTTATAGGCTAAATGTCCATATGCCACTTGTTCAGGTCATTTATAATTTGATCCTCTCAGCTTTTTTCATTTTGAAAAGCCCCATCCCTGTTCCTTTTGAATGTTACAAGTTCCCCTCTCTGCCCCTGTAACTTCCCTGACCTTCTTGAAATGTAGAAGGATTACTTTTAACCAAAGTTTCCAATTTGAGGATGGAGGAGGTATGTTCCTTTTGTAATGATTGAGCTTTACTTTTACTTTTATGAAGGTAATTTTGGCTTCAACAATTTCAAGCAAGTCAATTGTCTTCGATTTCACTTTGAATTGGCTCATTTTAGTAAGTTTTGACAAATAAGTTTTGTGAATAAGTGCTCCACGGGCACTAGTTTAACCACTGAATATAGTACAAAAGCGTATAAAAACACTTTGAAAATTGAACAAGAACATATTTCAAGAGACGATATGCTTTAAATAGAAACTTTTATATTACCGAGGCACTATTAATAACCCTTAACAAGTGCCCTAGGGGCCATCTTTAGTATTTTTCTTGACAAAATTCCCTCCCGACAGATTGTGCCTTTATGTGGCATATTTTTTCCTGTGTGACTACCAACATGCTAATTTCATGCATGCCAACCTTTGAATTGGTATTGGAGCCTACCGTTCTTTCAATCAACTGGTCGCATGCCTCAATAAGCAAACTGAAGACCATGTGAGAAAAGCACATTACAAACCGAGTCATTTTCTCGGTCAGTTTTTGATTGAAAAGCTTGACGGAGTGACCTGGTGAAAATGAAATCAAAGTTGAGTGACTCGATTGAAGAATGAAAAATACTGTGACGTATATCAATGCATGGCCACAAAATATTATAGCCTACAAAGAGTCAGCTTACCACTCTCTACAATGACCGTCAATAATCTTCTGTTCTACCCAAAGTAAAGAGGCTAAATGTAAAAGTTGATGAACAGAACCTAACAAACATGGATGGATGGTGCTCTGCACATTGTTAGATAGTGCAGGAATTATTACTGAGAAAAGGAATTCAGGGATCATGTTATAAACTTCCAGATGTGAATCCCAGATGTTAGAAGGGACAGAGTATAGTCAATACCTTGTCAAACTATCATGTGGCCTAAACCTTAATAATTATTCTTTAGCTTAACAGTGTTTAGGCTTCTACATTGTGTACAATTTTATTTTATTTGATGGCTCTTCAAACATAGATGTTAGTGTCAAGAAATGAATTGCAAGGCAGCTAGAGAGATGACAGAAACTAAACTCTTGAATGATGTTCCCAATTTTAAGAGTGTGGGTCCTGCATTCTTCAGTGAGAACGGTGTTCTCAGTGAAGACCATAAGGTAGTCTCTGTTTTTTATGGGTTGAGAAGGTAGTCTCTAAGGGTGGTTTTTGCAATGAATAAATCTCCTCAGATAAGCACTCAACTGAGGCATCAAGAAGTATTTACTTTTTTCATCAGATGACCTTACTCTATTTTCACTTCCATCACATCATATTTTAAAGGGTTAATACCACGAAAAACCCCAAACTAGTACACTTGTGACACGTTTATCCCAAATTATTTTTTGACCACCAAAAAGTCTAAACTAGTTCACCTTTGACAAATATACCCCCAAACTGGTACACCCGTGACAAATTTATTCTCCATTAGTTTTCATTGAATTTTATTGTCAAATTGCTGAGTTGGATGATATGTGACGATTGACAAATATACACGGTTGGGGTTTTTACCCTCTACTGTATCAATTTGGGATTTTTTGTGGTATTAGTCCAATTTAACGGAAACCAACGAAGGGTAAATTTGTCACATGTGTACCGATTTAGGATTTTTTGTGAAGAAAATATTTAGTTTGGGGTACATTGTCACAAATGTACCAGTTTGGAATTTTTAGTGGTTGAAAAAATAGTTTGAGGTAAATTTGTTATAGGTGTACTAGTTTGGGATTTTTGATGGTCAAAAAATAGTTTAGGATAAATTTGTCACAGGTGTACTAGTTTTAAGGAATTCTGTCGTTTATTCCGATATCATTCTCGCTTTCTTGCTTTGAAATGCAAGTGCAAGATGTTATTCTTGGTCCTGTCCAAGTCATATGACTCATATCTTTTAAGTTCATACTTAGCGAGGCGTATCATATCATTTCTTTTGTTTCAGCAAGACATTTTTTTCTGCTTCGAAGTGCAAGTACGATATGTCTTAATTCCTGTCCAAGTCTTTTGAACATTATCATGTAAGTTCATACTTAGCAAGATGCTAGCATATTATCATATTTGTTCAGTTAGACACTATTGATCCATCATTTAGACAATGTGCCTTTTCTAATGCTATCTTCGTGATATTAAGTTCACTACTCTCTAACATCCCATGCAGTTATTAATGAGGCAGCTTAGCAGTGTAGTTAATTTGTTCTTGAATAAGCAACCCAGCTAGTTTTTGGGTTATCATCTACTTTGCACCGCTTTATACTTATGACTCGACTCATTTTTCCCAAGTGGCTTACAACAAAATGTTGATTGTTCTGTCCTTCCATTCGACAATTTTTAGTTTAGTCTTATGATGTTACGACTCTGCCTTGGTAATCTGACTTGTGGTTCTCTTTCTTACTGCTAAATATGTCCTGGTCCCTTCTGGCAGCCACTTTCAGTTTTGCGCATCGCAACAATTCACCTTGTTCACATTACCAGAGTAAAAGCGGAAGGCCATAGGAGATTCTTTTATCCGGCATCTCCTGTTGATGAAGCAGCCTCAGATGACGTTGAGGCAGAGATTAATTCGTTCCTTGCATTTTCTTTTCAGGTGCTCATCACATAGATTTGCGCGCAGCAACGGCACAGGATCCCAACTGGCTGGTAGAACAGAGGGCGACCGAGATCAAGCTGATCAAGAAGTGGTTGAGCCGACTATTATCAGGCGAAGGGAGGCCTACTTTACTGCCTAATGTTGAAACAGGTAACGGGCTACACCATGTAAACTTGTCGCAGTCCTTCCCTTTATGTTGTGATACTAGCCAAGTGAAATGGGCCGAAGGCTGCATCCATGTAAATATGTTCACAGAATAATTGAAACGATTTTATAATAATCACGGGAGTGGTTTCTTGTATGGGTATTATAAACGAAAGGCTACACTGAATATCGGCAATGACGCCGGTTCTGTCGTATTACAATGGTGTTTACTGAGTATTACAGAATTTGCAGTTCTATCAAGAAAGGAAGATAGGCTAGAACAATGATCGTCGGGAATTAAGATTGTATACTCCGATTTTCTGGCTCATTGCTCTCCCCTCGGTTTTGGTCAGAAGACGAGATGATGAAACACTTTCAGAAAGATAAGAAATGAATTACTGGAAGGTTCTGTCAATGATTTTTGTGATGTACAAGAAAGAAGCAAAGTCTGTTTTTGAATGCGTGCATAACTGTGTACTCGGTCTGCAAGTAAAAGAAGCCTTGGTCAAAATATCGCAATATTAATCATGATTTCGCTTGGCGCAATTGCAGAGTAGGATCGGGCTCATTAGGGGATAGCTGTCTAAAAAAATCTTAAATTATGTTACGGCGGAAATTCAATCCTAACCATTTCACTGTACTAATTAATTAGGAATTTTTGATCATGGCCAATTTAATTTTAAACATTTTAGCAAAAAAAAACAAATTTTTTTCTCCCAAAACATTTTTAATCTTAAACTTATTATGGGATATTTATCTAGAATGACGAATGATATTGCAAATATAAGAAGATTATAGGACGACATTGTCAATCATAAAAGGTTCTAGGACTAAATTGATAAAATTAAAAATACAAAGACGAATCTGATCACTTCGATCAAAAATGGTAACTTTCGAGGTACAGACGCCCTTCTTAGGAATGGCATCCAATCGGTGCACTGACCCTCCAAAGGGGCAGATGAGAATTCGAAATCGAGCAA
>JAGVVM010006518.1:0-29505 GCA_019149425.1 Psidium friedrichsthalianum
ATTTGCGAGCGATGTCCTCCCAATCCCAAGCGGGCGATGCTTACTCCTTTGTCCGTTTGGGGTCAAAAAATCTAAAATTGTCTAAGTCATAAGAATAATTAAATTAGGATATGGGCTATTGCTTAAGAACTTAATTAGATACTATTTTTTAGCGAGAACTTAAGAATTATTCTCATTTTTAATGTAAAACAATTTGATAAAAAAAAGATCAAATTTAGGTGTCGACATTATTGCATACTCATTGCTTTTAATATTGTTTTTTTTGGGAAGGTATGAATGAATGCTACTCTGACTAGAACAGAAAGTAAACACTTCAATGGTGGATTATCGTTTTATACATAGAGCCTTATAGGAAATTATATAACGAACAATGTAGAGCGAGCAACGACTTGATCGTTTGCATTTCTTTGGAAATCATCAAATAAATATGGTCCTTCATATTTTGAGCAGCAGGGTGTACTCAATGTTGAATCCTAAACTTTTCCGCGACTTGTTCCATGTGTGTTCCTGAACTTTGCTCACATATCTAATGTCTAATCTCTTGAACTTTCATTTATTCGTATTAGTCGGGGCATGGGTCCGACTTGTTGCATATTTTAGTCCGATGGACTTGTATCAAATATTCAATATCCATGAACTAAATTGAACATGTATTTTTTATAGTTCCTAGGGCACCGTGATCGCCCATCGAACACAACAAAAGTTTCGCGGACGATATTAGGCAAATGGGGTTAGAAGTTCATGAGACCATATTGTAAGAATTGTAAAGTTCATGGTTAGTTGATACGCAAAGTTCATAGTTTTCTACTTTTCTCTTAGCCTACTATTATATCTGTTTTGCATACATACCCGTGATGCCCTCCTCTTCATTCTATTAAATCCCAACATGGCTAATTATGCATCATCAAGAGCTTAGGCAATAACAATTTAAATATCTCCAACTACCCACCGGCGCCGTGGTCTGTTTCCAGATCTTTTTTTCTTGTCGGACTCTGGTACATGTTCTGAACTAGTATGCTTTTTGAAAGTGACACCTAAATACCATTGATTCAGACCTAGAGGGCAGTATTCAGTGTGATAAAGGAGCCACCATATTTCTAATGGATTATTCGCTAAGTTTGTAGAGGATGGTACCTGTTTCCCAGATAATTTAGTAAAACCATTATAGTAGATAATCTACTTCAATATCCGCCCTATAAAAATAGATCTCTCTCATGCTCTCTCTCTCTCATTAGTACTAATCAGCTAGCAACTGGGCTCCTGCACTTGCCCGCGGCACCAGGGGTAAAGAAGATGTTGGTCAGAGTGGAGTCAATCTATGGAGAGCTGAAAATGAAACTTTCGTTTCTGATATTTGGGATATTAAGGAATTGATCAGATAAGAATAATAATAACAAATTGTTTTGTTATTTTTTAGTCTGTAAACAATGTTCTTACATGATTTGGCATGTTCCATCCTATAACTCTCTTGATTTCGTGCATTTAAAATTTGAAACTTGCCTATAGTGTCCACTTTAATCCTTTCCGTTAGCTCCGCTAGTTGTACAGTTGAACTGGCTACTTTACATGTCATTTGTTTCATGAACCCCGATGTATAATAATTGAATAAGACATGTATCAGTAGGAAGTAACAGCACACATGGCAGCTTTGCGTCTTACATTAAACCTTCTCAAAATGTATAAATTAGACATGGATATATGATGGACAATAATATTGCCCGAAAAAGTTTTTACAGACCTTATTATGCGCTTTTATCAATTTATTTCTAAATGCTTTTAAGTTTTGCTGTTCTGGTCCTAAGGAATCATTTTCACTTTTCGCCTAATTGGTCATTCGACTAATTTTGGCCAGAAATCGTTGGCTATGGACGTTGCCGTCCTTATTATGATCGACGATGCGGTCATGCTGGGTGTGTATAGGTTTTTAATTATATTTTAATATTTTTTTCTTTTTCTTTGGGAGTGTGTATTTTCAGCGCTTATGTTTTTTCATTTCTGTGGTTTTTTTCGCCCCT
This sequence comes from Psidium friedrichsthalianum, assembly GCA_019149425.1. Classification (NCBI taxonomy): domain Eukaryota; kingdom Viridiplantae; phylum Streptophyta; class Magnoliopsida; order Myrtales; family Myrtaceae; genus Psidium; species Psidium friedrichsthalianum. Next base: position 2,016 of record JAGVVM010006518.1, read on the forward strand.
GAACACCTGCCAAGGTCACCTACCGCCTCATTAGTTGGCTAGCAAGAGACTTCAGCGATGTCTTGGCTCGAAACCGCAAGCAAGGGCCACGGCACCATTGGCAGCTGTGATAGGTTTGTGCAATGCCTGGCCTCACCCGTAGGTTCAGTGAGGAGTCCAGGTACCTTCTAGGCTCCTGGCGCTATTAGAAAAGAAAAACAACAAAAGTAGTACAAACAAAGGGAAAAAATGAAAATTATTTTAAAAAAAAAAAAAATAGGGATAAATTTATATAAAAATCATCCACTTCAGCTGGTCGGTACTGCGAGTATGATACATGAAGTAAAAAATATCAACGTTTTTAGTTTGTATTAGATGTTATTGTTCACAACAATTATTTTTGCGTTAAAATTGACGCGGTATTGGGGGCGTCTGCGGCCGGATCCCACACTTGGCATTAATAAAATGAAAAGGTTTATGACTGAAACTATATCGCGAGAGTGTACTGATGTTTTGACTTTTCGGAGCAATTTTTCGTCCGATTATTGCAATCATTACTAATCGATCGAATAGAATGATTATTCTATATAATGCCCACGTATAAATTTTATATATATTTGAGACAATCATTAATCTTGAATCCTACAATTTTCATTCTCTGAAACATTTTTTTAGGATTTTATATTATGATTGTCTCGAAATATATAAATTATACATGTCATTATTCTAGATCATTCTAATCGATCGCATTAGTAGAATGATTTGTAAAAACGAAAAATAAAAATATCGGGAAATTGTCTCGATAAAGTTCAAATAAAACATATTACGCTTGCGATAATTCATTTAGGTGCATAAACCCTTTTCATTTTTTTTGCCAAGTGAGGCTAATTCGGGCAATTTACACTCGAAAATACTTGTGTGAACACCGTTTATTTTATATGATGTCGGACCGCGACGCATGAGTGGATGATTTTTTTTACATATAATTATCATTTTTGAAGAATACTTTTCCAATTTTTTTCCACAACTTTGTTTTTTTCTTTTGTTGTTTTTCTTTCTCATGGGCCAGAGGTCCGTGACTCACTCTCACTGACCACAACTGGGAGGCCAGTGCTTGCTGCCAAACCATCGCAAGCTGCAATGGGGGCCATTGCCGGCCTTGCTTGCGGTTGGCAAGACATCGTGGTCCTTGCTACAGTAACAACTAATGAGGGGTGTATGGTGTACCTCTTGGGCAGTTGTTCAGGGGAGAGAGGGGGCGGGAAAAAACCCAGCAAATTGAAAAACATCAAAGGGAAATTATAAGGAAAAGAAAAGAAAAAAATATTAAAAATATTATTAAAATATACACACCATCTGCCGATCGGAGTAGTTCATATAGGACGGCCGAACGTCGCGTTGCCACAGCGATATTCTGGCCAAAAATAGGTACAATGTATCTCGAATTGGGCTTAATAATGAGAAATGTTTTAGGATCGAATTAGCAACCTTAAAAGATTTAGAAATAAATTGTGATAAAAGCATACTAGGTTAGAAAAGATTTTTGGGGTCAATTTTTCCGACAATAATCCTATGTATTGATTTTATAGGCGATTTTTTGGAGTAGTTTTAAGTAGACGCAAAGTGCCGTGGCTTTTCTATACATTCTTTTCAATCTTACATGGCGGTTCATGAAAGAATGACCATGTAAATTTGCCTTTCTGACTTAAACCTAGCGAGCTTAAGGAAGGATTAAAGTGGCACTATGGTAATAGCGTTTCAAATTAAATGTCACGAAATAAGGGAGTTTTAGTATGAACTATGGCATCGATTAATACATGTTTAGACTATCGAAACTAACAAACATTCTTTATTATATTTCTTTATTATCAATTCCTTAATATTATCCTCAAATATCAGAAACGTGAAAGTTTCCATTTCAGTCCTGGCCTTAGTATTGAGCTCCACCTGACCAACATCTTCTTTCCCTGGTAGGCGGCAAGTGGAGGAGCCAGTTGTTGCTGCTAGTAGCTAATGCTGAGAGGAGACGGAGAGAGAGTTAGGATGCTTTTTTTAGGCTATTGAAGTCAGATTATTACATATAATGGTTTTACTAATTCGGGGGAAAAGTTCTGCATGCCTTACAAACTTAGGAATAATCCTACTAGAATTGGTTTCTATTATCACCAGCTGGCATATGCCTCTAGGTGTACAATGGTTTTTAGTGTTACTTTTCCAAAAGCTTAGCAGGTCAGGAACATGTAGGGCCAGATCTACAGAAGAATCTGAAAGCAGACCCAAGGGGGTGGTTGTTGGGGTATTTAGAACTTGTTATTCGCCTTAAGCTCTTGTGATGATGGCTTAATTTCCCGTGGGATTTTAATAGAGATGAGAGGGCATCACGGGGTATACAGTATGTACAACGAAAATAGGGGTAATATGAAGAAGTGATAAAAAAAAAAAATAAGGAAACTCTGGACTTTGGTTGCACCTCCGATGAACTTTAGCAATTTTCATATGGTCCATTAACTTTAACGCTCAAGTGTCTAATATTGTCCTCAAAACTTTTGATTTGTCGTATGGTCCTGGCTTAAAAATTACAATGTTCAATTATTGCATAGGTATATTGAATTTATCTTTTTTGTTTGTTGGTGTTTTTTTTTTTTTTTTTTGTCATACAGTCCTATGTACTAAATTGAATCAGTACATGGACTATATGCGGAATAAATTGAAAGTTCAGAAGTATGCATTAGATATTGACTAAAGTTCAGGAACGCACTTGTTAACAAATGTGAACAGTTTATGGATCAGCATTGTACACTGTGCCAATTTTATATTGAATGGACTTATTTAATATTATTATCTCCAAAAGAAATGCAACTATCAAGTCGTGGTGTCAAACTGTCGTTATTTATAATTTCCTATAAGGCCTATCTAAAAGTAATTCGACCCATTAAGTTTTTCTCTCTGTTCCTAGTCAGTAGTCATCATTTCCTTCGCCAAAAAAAAAACAAATTAACAGCAATGGTATGCATTAATGTCGACCCTAAATTTTGACTTTTTTTAAACACTTTGTTTTATCATTACAAATGAGAATTAATTTTTAAGTTCTCAGGCTAAAATAATTAATTATTTTTAAGCATAGCGATATTTTTTTTAAAATTTAATTATTCTTATGTTGCATTTAGATTTTGATCCTAGGACCAGAGTAGGCGATCGGGGGATGATGGACTCTCCAGAATTTCAATAATTCATAGTAGGCTTTAATAATTTAGGATAATCCTATCTAAGTATAGTCAGTTTCGGTGAATGAGTAGCTAATGCTCAAGTAATATCCTAATCATAGTTAGGACATCTACTAATCCTTATGGCGCAAAGATGTAAGTCCATCTTAACTAGGACTTAAATTTTTATCTAGGTTTCTATATAGTAGTCAAGGCAATAGCTCCAAGGTTGGAGGAGGTATCACGATTTTCAGAGGCAAAAAAAAAAAAAAATAGAAGAGACACACGAGAGTAAAATTGGTTACAAAAGATAGAGGTAGATAGGACGCAGCTATTCGCTTCTCCGGCTCAAAGAGTAGACAAAGGAGTGAATTCGTTGGCTTTCTTTTGCAGGTTCTGGGAGGGTACGTCTATCGAGGCTAGGGCAAGGAAGATGAAGGATAAACGAATTTTCAGCTTGCTGTGCCTAAAACCAGAATCCCAGAAAACCCAAAACCAAACCAATGCAAAAAAAAAAAAAACACACCCCCCCCCCCACCCCGGCCCCCCCACCCCCCCCCCCCCCCCAATAACCCAAAACCCCACCCCCCCCCCCCCCCCCCCCCCATTCTCACGCATTCTAATCCAGCTGTCCTTTTTGACTGCTGCGCCATAAGAGCCTAGTTGTTGGCATCGGAAGACCAACAGGCTAGCTCGGATTCTGTGACTTGGGGGTGGATGATTTGCTCATAAACGACAGTGAAACCGTGCTGTATTTTAGAGGGGCAAAGATTCCAGCTTCACGGGTGCAGTTTTTTAGAGCAAATCACGGTAATTTCTTTTACGCTTGAGTAAGATCAATCCGTTGATTGATTTGTGGTAAAAAGGCATGGCTGTTTTTGATGGGCTGTTTTTTTAATGCCGCCCCTGCACTGTTTATATGTTGTTTGGTCCACTTTGTAGCTATTTTGCATGTTCATGATCACTAACTAGTGTAGATTTTTGCGAGAGCGTAGAGGTAATTCGCTAGACTTTTATTATGATTGACTGTTGATTGGAAACTTGCATATATGTTTTGATGATTTAATGACGCATACCATTTGCAAACGATAACGAAAGAAATCAGAATTTTTGAACACAAAAAAAGAATATGATTTTTTGGTGCTTAACTCTTGAGGCCAAACTTGACACATTTTTTTTTTGAATTAAAATATCCTAAACCCAAACCTGAACATGTTCTATCTGTGACCATACGGATACGATTTTTTCGGATCAATAAAAATGGGAAGTTAGCCAATTCGATCTATAACCATTTAGATCTGATTCGCTATCCTCTCAAATTAATTCTTGGGTTCAAGGAAGCAGAATTTTTTCGAAAATAATTCAAGAGAATGTCCATGAATTGCATCGTAGTTATCGTGTTTTGGATATTTGTTTGATTTGATTGGATTATCATGTTTGTTTTGGATATTACCTTATCTCGTTTGAAATTTCATAAATTTTTTGAAAGTTTTAGTAATATATGGTTTCTTAGAAACCCTATCTAATTGAAATTTTAGAAAAGATAATCTTCTTAGAAAGCTTATCTCATTCGAAACTTGGAATGAAAATCAAGATAAGAAACTATCCACGCATATCCTAAAAGAATTCGAAAAAATTCTAAAAAAAATACAAAAAATTCTGCTCATTACATTATCCTTGCATGCTCGCATATCCCATGTCATCTTCACATGCTCGCATATCTCACGTTATTCTCGCATGCTCGTATGTCTCATGCCTCCTCGCATGTTCGCGTATCCCATATCATACACACCCATGCACATGTTGCATACTCATGTTTGCATATCCTTGTTCGCATATCCATGTCGTACTCGTGTGTCACATATTCGCATATTTTTATATGCCATGTTCGCATATCAAATGTTATTCATACTCATAGTCTTCACGTATCACTTATGCATTGCCTCCATATTTAAAAAAAATCATTATTTTTGCATACATCATGCATATTTTCACGCGTTTCGTATGTTACATGTCCATGTTGCATTTTATTTGCCATGTCTTTTGCATGTTTAGTCTAATTGGATGCATAATTATCTGCATGTTGCTTATTATCTTGCATTGCATCTTTATTATTAATTCATTATCATTGCATTCATATCATTCATACCCCCCATTTAAAAAGTGAAAAAAAAGAGAGCGTCTCACTTGAACATTAAAGTAAACCAAGTCTGGGTTGCCGATTTAGGATATTCCATGAAATTCAAGATACCAAAAGGGCATTAGTTTTAATTAACTAGTGTAATCAAGTCCCCGAATCCTTTAATCTCTGGTTCGTAGAAGTAAGGTATTTCTCCCGATATCTTACTTAGGTTTCTAGTTAACCTACTAAGAATTATTAGTGCCGACTCCAAACTATTTGAACATTAATATAAAACCAAAGTTGCGAATTGGTAGGGTTTGGGAGAGTCTGTATTAAGTTAGCCATTTGATGAACCTAATAATTGATTAGTATGAGGAAACTTGTTTTTATAGGTCGCGACAATTAAAAAAAGTGCGGTTTCATTTTCTTATTTCGTCTTTTCCTCTGTTCTCTATTGCCTTACAGCTTTCAGTCCGACGGTTCGAATTTATCTCTGTCTTACAAACTATATTTTATATGCTAAAGTCTAATAATGCCCAAAGAGAAACAAGCCAAAAAGGTGGGTTGTTGGGGAAATTTAAAATATATATCTAATGTACTATAATAATGTCGCTAAGTATGTCCGATTTCATCCAGAGACGCACCACGACCATGAGGATATCCCATAGCAAAGACACACAATTTGCACGACTCATGGGACCTATATATGCTAAAGCCTAACAAGGTTGTGTATAAGCAGATCACCGAGCAATTGCAAGTCTTCTCACCTCAATCATCACTACCTTGTGAAAGAAACACAAAATGGTGGAGCTTCCAAAAGACTATGGCGTCCTCTCCTTCCTCATCCTTCTCTTGCTCTCACTTGCCTCACAACTTTCATCAGGTAGGCCTTCCAAAGAACTCAAGCCGTGCAAGCACATTGTGCTCCACATGCACGACGTAATCTTCAATGGCCATAACTCGGCCAATGCGACTGGTGCTCCCGTGACGGGTCCCGTTGGGCTCGGCCCTTTTGGCTTTGGCCAGGTATTCATCTTCGACAATCCGATCACCAAGGATCAGAACCTGTTGTCTCCTCCGGCGGCTCGAGCTCAGGGTTTCTATTTTTACCAGATGAAGACTGCTCCGAGTACTTGGATGGCCTTTACCTTGGTTTTCAACTCAACCGAGTATAAAGGTACTTTGAACATCATGGGGTCCAATTTTATCCCGGCAAAAACTAGGTATCTCTCGGTCGTCGGTGGAACCGGAGATTTCTTCATGGCGAGAGGGATTCTTGAGCTTGAGACGGATGATTATGTCCTGTCTGTGTATTTTCGAGTGAAGATGGATGTTAAGTTGTACGAGTGCTATTAGGAACTAAAAACTCCGTAGCCACGTATGCTCTGTCATTTTAGGAATTATAAGGAAGGGCGTGACTAGAGTTTATGAGTAGCAGATAATGTCTCCTCAAGTTGCAATCTTGGTCAGTAGCTTTCCAAGCAATGCTCGTTGTTTATCTTAATATATATATGATGAAATAAAGATGCTGCAATTCGTCACGCATTTAACATGGCCTTATTGTTTCGCGACTGTCCACTACATACTGTTATGGATAAGGAAGTACCTTTGCAAGATTATTTAATGGACAAAGAGATGTGATATATTATTTGGGGGTGTCTTAGTACTATTTATATTTTAAATGCACCTGTTCTATGGACATTAGTTCGAAATACCCCCTCAGAAAATTATTTGAGTTAGTGTGCGCCTAAATCTACTAACCCTTGAATTTTATACCATTTGGGACAATTGTAGGGTAATTCCTAAAACTTGTCACAATAATATCTTGGATCATACAACTTTTCTTTCCTATATTTAGATCCTAAATCTTGCAATTTTGATGTACTTAAACCTTTCATTAACTTAAAAAGTTGCAAATAGATTAAAAGTGCCACGTGACCTTTTTTCTATCATTCTTTTCAATCATATGCGGCCATTAATTTTTTTAAAAAATGACATGTAGGCTCCGGCTATTTCACGGAAAAAAACGTTTGAGAAAATATTTTTTGTATTTTCCAATATTCAGTTCACGGAATATAAACTAGTCAAGAAAAATATTTTCTATCAATAGAAAAAGTACATTTAAAAGTCTGGAAAATGAATTCTTCCTTTTAGAAAGAAGAAATTATTTTCCATTCTCTTTCCTCCTTACACAACTTCATTTATTTTCTTTTTAATTATGAATTTATTTTCTTTATTTTTGAATTTTTTTATAATTTTTTTTTAAAAAAATTTCTTCCTCAAGTTGCGACCCGCGACACGATGGTCGGGACGACTGCTGGTGGAGCAGCACGAAATGACAGCCGAAGTTGGGTTGGGCAGTTAAGATTAGGATTCTCCAATGGGAGACTATTTTATGGAGTTTGGAGGAGTTCATAACCATAACAAGGGTAATTTTAGGAAGAAGAAAAGATGTTTTCTTCTAAATAAATTTAAGACGTTAACTAATGGAAGGTGCAGTTTGTTGTCCACTATGAAAACTCAGCATGCAAAAGTGTAATATACTAAAAGAATTATTGTTAGGTTCACCGTAGAGACAAGAGATTACTTACACATTCATCGTTGAATAAATGACATGGGTGTCTGAAGACTGGAGATGGTATTGCAATCGAATTCTTCCACTGTGAACCATCCAACGGTGAGTGTGTAACATCGCCAATGAATGTAACACTAATCCTTTGGGTAATAGAGAAGGCAATAAAAAGTAACAGGTAATTCTTAGTGTATTTTCTCGAGAGGCTATATCGTTGAGAATGTTAAACTAGATCCCACTAAAAATTTGAAACAGGCCACGTGGGTGGGTTGGTGGGGGAACTTCAAATTGTTGCTTAACCTTATAATGGTGTATGAAACCTTAAAACAGTGCCAAGGATGATAAAAGACTCTTTATCTTAAATGCTAGCGTCTAGTAAAGCCAAAAGCGAAACAAGCCCCAAGGCCAAGGGGCGGTTGTTGGGAGATTACATATATAATCTGACAAGACTCACGTGACCTCTTTTTGCGTGGTAAGTTCTATATAAGCTGATCAGCGAGCAATTGTATTCGCCACAACCATCACTACCTTGCAAAAGAAACACAAAATGGTAGAGCTTTCGAAAAACAATCACGTCTTCTTCTTCCTCGTCTTTCTCTTGCTCTCACTTGCCTCCCAACTTTCATTAGCTAGGCCCTCCAAAGAGCTCAAACCGTGCAAGCACATTGTGCTCCACATGCACGACGTGATGTTCAATGGCAATAACTCGGCCAATGCGACTGATGCCGCCGTAACGAGCCCGGCCGGGCTTGGGGTTTTTGACTTTGGCCAGGTGACCATCTTTGACAATCTCGTGACCAAGGATCAGAACCTGTTGTCTCCCCCAGCGGCCCGGGCTCAGGGTTTCTACTTTTACTATATGAAGTCTGGTCCGGGCGCCTGGATGGCTTTTACCTTGGTTTTCAACTCGTCCGAGTATAAGGGCACTATTAACGTCATGGGGCCCAATTTTATCCCGGCAAAGACTAGGTATCTCTCGGTCGTCGGTGGAACCGGAGATTTCTTCATGGCAAGAGGGATTCTTGAGCTTGGGTCAGAGGCTAATATTTTACACGAGTATTTTCGCGTGAAGATGGATGTCAAGTTGTACGAGTGCTATTAGGGACTAAACAAGTCACTAGCCACATGTGTTTTGTATTTTTGGGATTTGGGAGAAATGCGTGACTAGGGTTTACAAATAGCAGAGGATGTCTCTTGAAGTTGCAGTGTTGGTCAGTAGCTTTCCAAGTAAGGATTGTCCGAATTGTCATCTGCAGACAATATGATGAAATAAAGACGCTTCAAAAGGTCAGGCCTTTAACTCGGAGTCATTGTCCTGTTAACGTCCATTTTACATACCGCTATAAGTGCACGACTCGTTTGCAAGATTGGTTTATTCACCAAGAGATGTGTACCCCGTGGCTGTGAGTTAAAAAAAATACCACGTGGATATTCGATCCATTAAAACCTAAAAAGGATTAAAGTGAACACTATGACAAGTTTTTAACATTTAGATGCACGAAATAAAAAGTTTTTAGGACTAAAATCATCATTAAGACAAGTTTTAAAACTTATGTGCAAATATCTCATGCCATTTTGCATTGAGGATATACATTCTCAACTAGCAATGATCGAGATGGATCAACGTCTTGACATCAAGGGCCAGTATGGTAACTATTTTGATTCTAGAAAGCGATTTTGACTAAAATGACTTTTTCTGATTTTATTCCCTAGCTGATTTTTAGAGAATCAGAATGCGTTTGGTATATGCATAGAATGTTTATTCCTGAAACAGAAATACGTTTGGTCACTACACATAATTTGTATTCATAGAAATAATTTCTCTTCCCAATTTTTATCATTTAAGTAAAATAATTACGCAGTTATTTTATGAAATTTCATTTTACATTTCGAATTAATCGAAAATTAATTCATAGTGGTCCTCTTATATAACATGTTGCATATTAAAATGTAAAAATAAATATCAAGAATCATCATGAGTTATTTTCAGCATTTATTGTGGAGTTTCATCCAACTCTTTTGAGCAAGCGGATAATTGATACGAATGACATCCTCGTTTCTGCAAAGAAAATGCAGTGCACTGTTCTGCATTGGTGTGCATTTTTGGTTCTAGGAAATCAAATCTAAATCTTAATTCATCCAAAATTTAAGAATGAAAGCTTTTTAAGTGTTCGAGCTGGTTATTTTTTTTCTTTTTTCAAAATTTTCTAAAATTAGACTAAGTCTAAAGTACATAAACCTAGGTATATCACAATCAATAAAATCAAGTGTATAATTAAAGATCATGGCATTGATAAATCACATCATAAAACCCGAATGAAACTCTAAGGGCTTAGAAAATGAGATTCAGGTTTAATTTCAAAGGTATTTATAAGTTTTCTAAAAAACACAAAATTTATGAAATCTAGAGAATCTATCTCCAAATTTCTGAAGATGAGGTCAAACTAGCCTAATATAATCCTTTTCTATTTTTAGGGGTTTTCTGAAAATTTTCTGAATTTTAAGAAATTTTCCAAAATTTCTTTATTATCTTATATATTTTTCTTTAAAAATGAGATCTTGTTCTGTTTTAGGTTGAGAAAAAAGTGACAAGAGAACTAAAAGAGAAAAGTGAGAGATGTGACACTTCATTTCATTTTGTAATTTTCAAAAGTGATTATTTTTCCAAAACCAACTTTTTTTGTTTTTGTTCTTGTTCCAAAATTGTTCCCGAGAACAGAATCAGAAATAGAATCATTTACGTTACCAAATATGATTCTCATCTTTCTTTTTGGTTCCGAGGAACAGAATCAGAGAACCAAAATATTTACCATAAATGCCCTAAATGGCCAACATAAAGACTGATCCAACGGAAATTTGACACCGATCAACGATCACAATGGTCGATCAAAGATGACCAAGGATTGATTGACATGGCTTGATAGTCAACAAAAGGCAATGGTTGATTGACACTTTTGAGACTGATTGTAACAACTTGAGAGACTAAGGCTCCATTTGTTTTGAAAAAAATGTGATGTTTCTAAAAAATATTTTTTAAGAAGTTACTTTTCATAAAAATGACAATATTTTTTGATGTCCGGCTAAAACCTGAAAAATGAATTGAAAAATATTTTTCATCATTTGTGAAATCAGATTTGATTGTCCTTCATCCACTATTTTCACAATTCCTTATTTTTATTTTCATTTTTTCATATTATTATTTTTCTATTATTTATTAAAAATAAAATTTAATTACTTTTAATTTATCTCTTTTCTCGTTTCTTTTGCTTTGCTTTTCTTTTCTTTCTTCCCCTTCCTCCACTGTACTCGTCGGTGATGGCCATGGGCAAGCTCGAGCTCACCAGTAGGCTCGCCTAGAAGAAAAGGAAAAACATAAAATAAAAAATAAAAAATAAAAATGATTAAAAATAAAATAAAAAATATTTAAATAAAAAAATAAAAATTATTAAAAAATTTGAAGCATGCAGATAAAGAGAAGAGAAAGATTGGTCTCCATGAAAAATGATTTTTTCTTTTGAAAAGATAAAATAATTCTCTCCACTTTTGAAGGTGTTTTTTTTCCTTTGATGGAAAATGTTTTTCTTGAGTCATTTATTTTTTGTGAACCAAACACCAAAAAATTTGAAAATATTTTCTAGAAGTTTTTTTTTTTGTGAAAAGAATAGAGCCTACATATAGTGTAGGAATTAGCCAAAATGTGGACTAATGACTAGTCATCGAGGTCATCAGTTACACTTTTAACACATCTACGAAGAAATATGAGGCTAAAAGTTTCTTAGGAGAGATTTTAGGTTTTTTTCTTTTCGCAAAAATAACTTATGGAAAAATACTTTTTAGATTTTTCGATGTTCAGTTTATGGAAAATGAAAGGGTTAAGGAAAATATTTTTCACTCATGAAAAAAATACCTGAAAAGTGGGTAAAATCATTTTCTCTTTTAAAAAGAGGAAATCATTTTCTTGTATCTTTCATTCCTCCACTGTTTCACACTCCTTTACTTTTTAATTATTTTTTTAAAATTTTCTCTTTTTCTTTTCTTTTTCTTTTTCTTCTTCTTCAAATGGCGAGCTTGACCTCGCCGGCCTGTGGTGAGGTGAGCTAGGCGTTGCTCAAGGTCAAAGAGTGAGGCCAAGCCTCACCAAATCTGCGAGGTGAGACTTAAGCTTGCCTATGGCCAGTGACCAGACGAAGAAGAGGGGAAAAGGTTGTTAAAAAAGGAAAGCGAAAAATTTGAAAAAAACAAAGGAAAAATATAAATAAAAATAAAAATTAGAATACTAAAAAAATAAATAAAAATGAAATTTCTTTGAAGGAGTATACGGAGGAAAATCAAATTCGATTTGCCATACCAAACGGCAAAAAACATATTCCATGTAATTTATAGGCTTCAATCGAATACCGAAAAATTTCATCATTTTTTTGAAAAATAATTTTTCAAAAATATTTTCAGAAACAGTTCATTTTCCGCAAAATGAACGGATTCTTAATCTTCAAAATATCTCCCAAGGAATAAGAGACATTTTGAATTTCAGCTCTTTGCTTACGAAATTGGCAGAAAAGAATCTTCGGGGGCCATTTTGATCTAAAGGCCGAAGCCCAAAATATAAGGGCGATATTGTAATTGCATCAGAAATTAGAGAGGACAAACCAGACGGTTGAAACTGAAGCAGATAAAGGCAGAGCACGTAGTGGTGCCACATTCAGATAACTCATCTCCTTCCTTCTCTCGACTTCATCACTTCATCAACTAACTTCTCTCGGACCACAGAGACCGGCCAAGCAACAACGCGCAAGAGCGAGACAATGCGCAGCATCACGCTCTCCGGGAGCGTGCTCAAGTCGCGATCACTGCCTCCATCTCCGCAACCTCCGAGGCTCGCGACCTGTTACCTCTTCTCCCTCGATTCTCGCTTCAAGAATCAAGCTTTCAAGCGCCCTTCTCGCGACCCAGTACCCATTTTCTGCAGGTAATCTGGGAAATATGTGTTTTTTTTTATGATTTTGGATGCCTCTCTTCAGAAATGTGCTTCATGGGCGTGGGATGGCATCTTGGAAATTTGTGCCAAGTGTTTGTGATCTTCCTGCCATGGTGAGCTCCTAGGAAAAATGATAGTGCTTCTTCCTGTATCTTCAGAGTGACCGAGCGGAATCAGTTCAATTTGATGGTTGACTATGCTTAGTTGTAAGGATTTTGAGATATTTGATAGTTTTTTCTTTTCGTAATTGTCGAGATGGGGTTCGACTTTTATGTTGGTACTCCACTTTAATGAAGGAAATGCAAAGCTGGGAAGAGGTATGGAAGCTTTTGAAATGGACTGATTGGCATGGCTTTTGTAGGGACAGGAGAGAGCGGACCGTGAAGAATTGTGAAGAATGGTCTGGTCACTTTCGGCTTAGAACTTCTGAGAACTGTGGTGACTTGGTAAGAATCTTCAGGACCTGAACTGCGAATTTATACGTTTTTTCCTTGCTTCATTTGATTGGATCAGTTATTAAGAGTAATATGCAGTAAATGATGCTAGCGAGTTCTTCCTTGCTCATCCATCTTGTGTCCCATTTTTTCTACATCGGAACTACACGTTTTGTGCTCGTCGCATCATGTTTGCCTTGGAGTTGGGATTTCAGCTGATTTTTCTCAGTGGACATGCTTAAAAAATAAAAATGTGTTGTCTTGTCCATCTTACCTTAAATTTTAATCCAAATGTTACTGCCAATACAGACCACAGGGTACATCAGTGATGAGAATAGTGGCGCATCAGAAGAGTCATTGCATAACATGGGCGATTCTCGCATTGCGCCCATACTTTCGGGGATGAGTAACTCAAATAGACAAGATCTTGCAGCTAGAGATACTCTGTTGAGAACTGCATCATTTGGTAATTTGGGAAAGTTTATGTTCCTCTTTGGCTTTCTCGCGCTTGAAGGCTCTCAACCAGCTATTGCCGGAGACATTGCGAATGGTTTGCAGTCAATTCCTTACATTCAGGACCTTGGTGATATTAGCACAGGTTTTGCCTCAGTTAGGAAATCTCCCTTTAACTTTTGAATTTCAATATCCGAAGGCTCTATCTTTTTGTGTAGTTATTGACAAGGAGATGCTTTGGTAATTCATAATGTTTAGAAAATCAATTGTATTTTGGGATTCCTAAGCATACAAACTGATTCAGAGTCTTATCAAATTTCAAATCAGTTATATAAGTGATATCACAACTGCTGCAACAAGAATGACTGTCGCTTTTCAGGATATGTTCCTATCGGCAATTTTGTGCAACATTGTACTATCAACAAAAAAAAAATGTAGTAACTGTTCCCTTCAGAACATGCTTAGATTTCCCTTTTAATTTTAGTGATCTGATTAGTAATTGGATCAATCATCTCAACCTACCATCCAATAAGTTCTTATATGGCGTTGCCCACTATGTTTTACTAGAGTTAATTCTTTTGATAAAATTACGTCATCTACATTTATGCAGAGCTCTTATACATTTTCCCTCCATGCAGGCATTCTTGCTTATCTTTTTCTCAGAGCTGGGAGATAAAACCTTCTTTATTGCGGTGAGACCAAAGATCTTATCTCTTGACTGGCTGAGTTACTAACAAATGGTACTAATTTCCTTTCCCAAAAAAAAAAAAAAACAAATGGTACTAATTTGCTTGGCATAGTTTGATGCCAAATCCTATCCTCAGAAAAGGACTTCTTTCTAGGATTTAGGAAGAGAAGGGACCTTATTAGGGTGCTTGTTTAAATAAGCCAATGAAAACATCTTCAGTGTCCAGCACTGTGGGATTTCCACTAAAACATTCTCATGTGTCTTTCTTCAGTATGTGAACCTGAGAAAGAGGTTTGTTTGTCTAAAACAAACCAGAGATTTCAAGGTTTCATTGTTAGGCCTGTCTAGGCCTAACATATTTTTCGTGCAACTATTTAGTGGTCGATAAATTAGAAATATATTAAGTGCAGCTTTGTCAGGATGTAAATTTCTGCTGAAAAGAATATTTTGCTCAGACATGTGATGCCTTTTCAATATAGAATATGGACTAAGGTTGGAAGTAAAACCGTAACAAATTAGTTATGGGATAACTAATCCTGCTACTGAGTGGCATGAACCTATCTTAAGAACGAAGTGGATTGATATATTCCAGAATGATAAAATCTGCCAATTTCAGGTGTTGTCTAGGTTAGCTTCTCTAATCTCTCTCTCTCTCTCTCTCTCTCTTACCCACTACACCTGCACACGTATACCCACGTGTGTGCGCACGTGCAGTTGCACGCATGCGCATGCGCGTGCAACATCTCTCCCATCTCGCTTTCGGTAAATAATCTGTTCTTTTCCGCTCATCTCTTTGTAAGTGGTTAGTCCTGTGTAGCTTTGCTTGAAGTGCAGTACCTCTTAATTTGTCTTCTCGCTTTTTGCAGGCTCTATTAGCAGCTAGGAACTCTGCAGGTGTCGTCTTCACTGGGACATTCGGTGCACTTGCGTATGTTACTCTGCTTCTGCATGGTGATTTAGATGTCTTTTGCATTTTCTCTTGCTCTTCGTGGATCTTATTTGAGATATACAGAGTAAACTCAATAAACAGCGAGTAAGAAAAGCAGCCGCCTCTAACTAAATAGTTTTCTCCCATCTGCACTAGGCCTAAATCAGCCACCCTCTATCCAAACCATTTGAAGTTGGTGATATTCTCATTTTTCATCTCTTATTTGTCTTATAGGTGTAGTACTTGTACCAACTTACTTAACTTGTTCCTACCCTTAGTAACATTGGCAAAGCAGAAGTGTCTTTGTTGATCCATGCTACTAATTTGCAGTAAATAGATCATATCTTGAGATAAATAGCCATGACTTGCACTAAAAGGTGACAGCTGCATCTTATTTGTCTAAAGCAGTTGGTTGCCATCACTACCAAAGTCCATGTCAATTGTGTTTTATGTTGAAGAGACTAAAGAAATTCATTATTTTGGGATTAAAAGAAGTGCTTATTCTTCTGGACAGGATAATGACTATTATATCTGTTGTTCTTGGAAGAACCTTTCACTATGTTGATGAAATCCTTCCGTTCAGGTACTTTTGTTTCTGCTTCTCAATGCATTTCCACAATGCATGATGACTCTTCTCTTTTCCGTTTAGCTATTGTGTGAAGTTGATTATATTGCTGGAGAAGTATAATGTGTACTAACGGCATCACAGGTTCGGTGAGAATGATTTGCCTGTTGATGACATTGCTGCAGTTTGTCTCTTGGTAAGTTTCGGATGGCTGCTGATATCATGAAATTCATACTATGTTCCTCTGCTAGTTTGCATGCCTTCTGTCAATAAAAAGGGACTGTTTTTGTTGAGAAATGAGCAGCATTTGTGCCCTAATTTCTGCATATCAGGTATATTTTGGCGTTTCCACACTTATTGACGCCTCCTCTGGTGATGGTCTTAAGGCAGACGATGAGCAGAAAGAGGTGAATTGAATGTCGGTTTCCCAGTTTGTCGAGCCTTTTTCTGATGTTGCACCTATAAATATGCTCTTTTACTTTGTGTTACTTTCTCTAGAGGTGACATCACTTTGTTCTTTTGAACCAGGCTGAATTAGCAGTTTCAAAATTTTCTGGAAACGGTGCTGGGATAATAGCAGCTGCTAGTACCGTTGTTAGTACTTTTGTTTTAGTCTTTGTTGCTGAATGGGGCGACAAGTCGTTTTTCTCCACAATAGGTGAGTGCAAAGTTTGAACTGTATATAAATTTGACTGGTCACTCTCATTGACCAACATATGTATGCATACTTCGGCTTTAGCTCCCAATGATAATGTGTATCAGGCTAGTCCAGTTCATCTATTTCTTGTCTATCTTACTATTCACTTGTAGCTTCCCATGATCTGATACTTACATAACATTGCGACATCAGTTGCATTCAACCTCTGGCCTTTCCAACTCATTCTATTGTCTCATCCTCAGAGTTGTTTTCTGCTTCATTCAAAGTTTAGAATCGTGATCTTCTCTCTAGTAATTGGACATTTCTCTTGCAATATAGCCCTTGCTGCAGCTTCTTCGCCTCTTGGAGTCATTGGGGGAGCTTTGGCCGGACATGGGGTCGCAACTTTGGTAATTTGTTTCCTAATGGAAATCATTTCTTCTACTTACTAGCTTCTGGGTCACACGATTTCTTATCTGTTTAAGAAATGGTAAGAAAGATCGTTCTAAAGCATGACTCTAAAGGAAACAGTGAAAATGCTAGTGTTCAGTTCACTAGTAATGAGTATTCGAGACTTGTCGACAGTTTGTTCAATCTGATAATTCTGAATACAATTCTTGCAAATCAGAAGTGCTGTGTGTTAGTTGTCAGATATAACTTTGGGGCAAGGTTATATGCGATGATGGAGATAATCTTGATTCCCGTATGTTTGCGAAATTCCTTTGACCCTTTGCAAGATTATAATGACTCTCAAGATTGCAAATTTGTTTCACAAACTTTGTGCAGATCGCTGTACTCGGAGGTTCATTGCTGGGAACGTTCTTGTCTGAGAAGGTATGAAAACTAAAATCACTTCTCACTCAATTTACTTAATCCCTTTGCTGCTAAAGCAATATTTTGTCGAGGGGGTTCATCGAACATGCATTCTTTTACTTGATTCGCTGTTGTCTATTCACTGTACTAGGCCATCGCCTACATCGGAGGTACTCTTTTCCTGGTCTTCGCCGCCGTGGCATTGTTCGAGATCGTGAGTTAGAGATTCCGCATGTTGTACACAAGCAAATTAGCGAACGGTTATCAGTTCGAGGAAGTTGTCGGAGACACCCTTGCATGGCAATTAGTAGGGCAAATTGCTTAGTGAAAGAATCAACTGCCATTTCTTGGTTAGACATCACTTCTTGTTGGGACAAGGATTCTCATCATTCTTTTGCTAGTATAGTTTCGCCGTGATTTTCTGCCTCACAATATTCACTTCGAAATTCAAACACTTCGTCTTTGCCGCAGCTAACTGCACCTTCAAAACTTTTCTGACAAAGCTTTTACATTTGTGCTAATTTAGTTCTTTTAGCCAATTTTGATTGAAAATCACTAACGTGATGTGATCGGCACTGACTTAACTAATTTCTAACAATAATATAATATTTTTTTATATTTTATATTTTTAATTCTTTTCCCTTTTTTCTTTGGTTTTCTCTTTGGCAAGCCCCTTGCCAGCAGTAGGCAAGGGCCACGATGCTCTTGTCGACCACTATTGAGGGCCACAATGCTTTGCTTGGTCTCGCCCAAACCATCACGGCCCTTGTTGGTTGCCGACTAAAAAACTAGAGAAAGAAAAAAGAAGAAGAAAAGGATAATTTTATAAAAAGATAAAAATTACCAAAATGCTATTATAAGTTAGTCATGCCATCGCATGCCACACCACTTTAGCCATGGTCGTGGAAACTTGGTGATTTCCGTTAAAATTGGATGGAATGATTGAATTGGTATAAATGCAAAAAGTTTAAGGTTGAATTGGCAAACTTAAAAAGTTTATGACTGAACCAGCAACCGCACGGTTCAAATAAACTTGTGGTACGAGGAAAAGTTTTGAGTTTCTGGGTCTCTTCACTTCCTTGTTCACCTGTGCTCAAAGGGAGACCTGGTCATCTAAGTGTCGATCCGGGAAAGCGCATGAAACATTCGTATCAATACCCAAATCCCATCTTTCCTAGTAAGGAATAAAGATCGATGCAGAACAAAAGAAAATTTGGGAGGTTGGCAAGATCGAACAGATGTGGCGCAACTCCCCACCATCCATCCACGGCGTTTTTTGGCATATTGGAAGGAATAACGAAGATTGGTCTCGATTAGAAAGATGATTCAAAGAAGAATAATTTTTGAGATCGGAATTTTTTTCACCGCCTCACGTTATTATTCTCCTTTTCATCTTTGGGTCTTCTTCTTCTTCTTCTTACCACCGCCGTCCAATTTGTGTCCGTACGTTCCTCATCGGCCCCCACGAAAAGATACTTCTCTCTCTCTCTCTCTCTCCTTTGCTCCAACCGTACCACAAATTGCAACATGCGTTAGCATAAGTCGATTGGACTACTCTCTTCGATCACCTTAAGAAATGCTGTCCTTTGAGTGATTCAAACATCCACAGCAAATCAATTATGACAAAGCCACTCGGGAGAAATGCCGCCGAATTTAAGTCGTTCCGGCCTGGGGGTAGCATCTCGCGTGTTGAAATCTTGCGGCGAAGCTACTCGAGTTCGAGTCGGTTTTCAAATTTCGGGGAGAAGCTCCACGCGGGTCGGAACCTTGGTTTTTCCAGCTTGGTTGCCCTCTTAGCATTCTTTATGGTGTAACAATCTGGAGATCGATAGTATGTGATTATACCTTGGTTTAGAGATCTACAACTCAAGATTGTAGGAAAATTATCCAAAAAGTCATAAATTTATTGTAGGATGGCCAATTAGTTCTAAACCTTTCAATTGTGCCATTGTAATCCTAAACCTTTTGATGATTTACCAATTTAGTCATAAACCTTTTAATTAACCGGCGTATAATAAATTTAGAGCTTTTTTTTTTTTACAATTATCCCCTCAAGCTAGTTGGACTCTAAAAAAAAAAAATTCGATCGAGCTCGAGTGGCCCGCGATGAAGAGAGCTCTGAGTCCTTCGCGAATAGCTTGATTCAGGGTACGGTTTTAGCTCTAGGAGATGCTGTGATGGTAACTAATGCAAGGGCTCACCTCGATCCTTATAACCTAAAAACAAATGACATGAATATGGGCAACGCCCAAGACACGTCACAGTGCTGTCCGAACGAAGATGAATATTACAAGGCATATTCTTTCTCAGGAAGTACAAGGAAAGCACACGGTCCTTGTCCCCCTGCCTACTTTCGATGTCCCAAAAAGTCGACCATGCGTTATGGTACTGGATTCAGTTAATGGCAAATATCGTAGAAAGTGAAGAGGAAGAGGGGGGAGGGGAGAAAAAGAAGAAGAAGAAAGATGCCACCGAGATTATTAAAGTAGCCAGTAGGGTTGTATAAGAATCGGGAGCCACCCGGACCGCCGAAATCTAAATCAGACCGGCCTAGAATCGATGGGTCCCAGAGAAACCGATCTTTCCCAAGCCAGTTAATTGGAACCGGTGAATATTGATCCGCTTCTCGATTCTAGTCGTGAAACCACCCATCCAGACCGTATCAGTAAACATATATATATATATATATATATATATATATATATATATGAGAAAAATTAAAGCTCCAAACTTGTAATATCGCTCGGCAGCCATCCCGTCTTATATCGATCTCTCCCCATCTCAACTCTCATCAACTCACGCCACTTTTCTAGTCGTTCCTTGCAGACACGACTCACTACCTCGCCTTCCTCTCTCGCTCTTAGTTGCATGTTGAAAATCCTATTTATTGCTATTGGCCCCTTTTTAGCTTCTTCAATCTACTCATTGTTCGAAGTATCGAGAAGAAAGTGAGGTATTCTTTGCACATGTTTGAATTTTTTTTTTTTTACAAACAATGGGCCAATTAAAGAGCGTGACATTCTTTTTTGCGAGGGAAAAAAGAAGAAGCAGCTTGGTAGGACTGGTTCATGGCTTGCTGAAAAACAAGCCGCTAATTATGTGAAGGTTGGTGAGACCAGTTCCTGGATGGATCCATTGAACCAACGGGCCGCTCCCGATTTCAAGGTGGAAATCGCCTATCATGAAACTGATCACTCCTAATAACTAGCACAAAACTTGGTCCGATCCACATGAAATCGGGCACATCTTGTGAATACGTGTCTCCGTTCCGATGTCGCGGGCCATGTCGGCCGAGATCAGGCTCCCGATGATCCAATCAAAGTCAAGAAAAGCAACCACTGTCCGGCGTCGGCCGCATTCATCCCCTCCTTCGCGAGCAAATTAACGTGCGATTGTCGAGCCCCGAGATCGAAAGACATCATGTTCTCTTTTATCGGGGTCGAATGTTCTCGAACGAATTGTCTAGGGGCGTCGCTAGCCAGGGGCAGGGAGACCATACGATAAAGGGCACTTATTCTCTCTCTCTCTCTCTCTTCGGCTTTTTAATTTTTTATCCCGTGATTTGGGATTTAGACATGAGCAAGAAAGTCCAACTTCCGGTTCAGCTTTGGTTTTGCACCACTCTTTTCCTTTCAAATGGATGGCCCTCGAATTATTTCCCTTTTCAAAGGGTGGAAGGGCATGGCGTTCGGTTTCGGAAAAACTCGTGTAATGATCTGATCTTATCTCCCGAGGCCAATGTCTGCCTTATCTTCTTCGTCATGCCGCGTGGGAATTATACGAAACGGTGCGTTAGGAGGGGGCTTTTGCTAATCCATGCGCTGAGCGCAAAATCTGGGGTTGGAAAATTCCGAACGGGACAGCGATCTGAACGGTCCTAAATCGCGAAGGCTTTTGACGTCTCCACGGGGGAACGTTCGTGTGCGGGGGTGGGTGGGGCCCACGCTCGCGCGACGGCGCATCGCGCGTGGACGATGGCGAGGAGCTGGCCGCCCCGTGCCCCGCCCAACAGAACCCTCAAAATGTCGGCGTTGACGTTGACGATGGCGTCGAGGGTGACGTGTCGAGGTAGGGGCCGTTTGAGGTTTCTCGCGGTCGTTTCGCCACGCCACCAAACTTGACCTCCCCGAAGCCGACGAAGCTGCCCTCGAATATCTCTTTCTTTTTCTTCTCCTTTCTCCCCCACAACAACCCCCCCCCCCCCCTTCTTTTTTTTTAAATGAATTTTAATTTTGGCTTTTCTGACAGCCTCGGACCACTTCTTCCTTTCGCGTTTTCGGCATCTCATCGCGTGCCCGATGGGAGATCTCGCGTATTTCTTCCAAAACGACATTGATTCGCTCAACTTTGGACGTAGCTAAAACCCATGTAATTCATCACATCATAAGGTCTAGAAATATATATATATATATATACACACACACAATGGTCGAAACTTGAGACTTGATTGTGTAGGCGGAGGCATGCCGATGTCATGCTCCAAGTAATGGAATGAGGTGAATCGATCGAGTTGATTAAGGTTCATAATCAAACGACACTATCCTCCCTTTAGATATGTCACAAGAAATAAGTTGCCCGTGACTCAAAGGTTGTAACTTCAACTATTTTAACGACATTGAATGTTTTATGAAGAAAAAGAAAAGAAAATAAAAAGGAGGTGTGTAATTTTACTTACGGCTATTCAGATGTGGTTAATATCTCGTTTGCCATCGAAGGCATCAGTCTTACATTGAAACTGATCTACAATGATCGTATTACTAGCTTCCTTAATCATTATATGATATTATACTGTCATAAGTTTATTTTGTAGCGACTGTTGTAGATCCAATCAACTTATTTAATTGTGTTCATGCGAAATGATGTGCAAAAATCCATTATTAGTAAATAATGAAAGATGGTAAATAATTGATGTTGTAATGCTAAGTTGGGAAGATCTATCTCCTTTTCTATCACATGTCATGCGATTCCCAGTTTCCGACTCATTGCAAGAACGTCCGCCGTTCTCTTCGCTCTTCTCTCTCCGCCTTCGGTGCCGGGCCGCCATAAAAATCGCGGAAACCTGATTTTGGCCACGCGAAGCATTCTCGGGTCGTCATCATCGATTTGGGTCTACCCTGTTTTCCCCGAAGGAGCCGAATTCGATTCCGTGGCGAATCCATTCTCGTGAGGTCCTTCTGCTAAAGCTCTTCTCGACTCTTAGTTTTGGTGTATGTTCTTCAGACTCCCTAGCGATCAATCGCTTTTCTTTTCGTTTTTCGGTGAGTTCTTGGTTCTTTTTGGAAGAGAGAGAGGACATCCCAGCTCGATGGAGCTTGGGGGACAGCTTGCTTTCGGCTTTGCGGCGAGTCTTGACGAAAGTTTCCTGCTTTTTAGCATTTCTTTGTCTGATCATTTTGTCTCTGTAGAATTTTAGTGCGTGTTTCTTCTTGAGATGTTCTGTATGAGCGCTTTTGTGCGTGTGCCTGGGCAATCCAATGATCATTGCTTTTGCTTCTCTTTCTCTTTCCCCGTTTTCTGAGAATTCTGAAGAAAGAAAGAAAAAAAAAAAATTTCCTCCAGTCTGTGGGTTAACGATCAAGAAAGAGTAATTATGTCTCTGAGAGATGTTTGATAAAATTCATGCTGAATTGAGTGCTATCGGTTGCTCAATAGATCTGCTCTGTATTAGTGCATTACCTGGACAAGAGAGATCTACATCTGGCAGTTATGTTTCCAACTGATTTGGTTCTTTACTGCTTGCTTTATTGTGCTTTCTGGGCGGTCATCACAAAGCGCTTTCTGTCTGAGTACCTTTGACATGCCATAGCAATGTGCCAATTCTCTTATGTGCTACTGATGGCAATTTGCATGTTTATAGACATAACCGTAGAGATCAGTTTGGAACCTTATGAGACATCTCTGAGTTCATCTAATTTACTAATAAGGTCATCTTTTGCATTTCGTTGAAGATCTTTGGGTCACTGCTTTACCTTTTAATTTGTTATTAGCTGGCCAAGTGGGTTTGAGATCTTAAACCGGAAGACTATAGAAAGGCTGTCAGAATTTATTATTTCCATCTCAAAGCTATGTAGAGTTCCTTTTAGTTGAGGCAGTGAACTATTCACTCCCATGTGGTTTGTGGCTTAAGATAAATGTTTCATGTAAAAGACGCCTTTCCTTTTTCTTATTCTAAATGAATTGATTTTTATTCTAATTTGCAGATTGATTGAATCGGCTCATGCTGCATTGCGATCTCAGCCTGATACTTTCCTTTTTAAAAAAAATCAGCTAAGGGAAAATCTTTAGAGAGGTTGGAGCTTGATCTTGTTGTAATGACTTTGGACTTAGATGGTGGATTGGTTGGTTTAATCTTTGTTTGAAACTCTTTGCATTGCCTTGTCTTGTTTCCTTTGTGTGTTCTCTGTACCGTGATGCAGTTGAAGTTCCTTAGGCTGTACGATGCATGGTAGTCGTTGGTCGTAAATTTGAGATTTTAAAAGGGGATCCCATTCCATCTGGCAAAGTAATCATATTCCTTCTTTTGCTCATTCATGGCTTCTGTTTTTTTTTTTTTTTAATATACTGAATGCTCGAACGTGGCCTGCCCATTTTCTTCGGCATATGGAGTTTCTTCAAATGCACTGGTGGGATTTGAATATTGTATAAGATTTGCGAGGAGTTGGAGTCTGCCTGTTAATCCATAACATGTTACCTTTGTTCTCGTTAATGCTTTTAGTTCTTCTAGAGTGATTCTAAACACTGAACTTCTTAAATTTGCTAGTTGCTGCAAACTAATTAAAGCCTTCCAAAATTGTGCCAATCAATGTTTCAAGAACTCAAAAAGGATGAATAAGCAACATTGTGCTTGGTTCTTTGTTACTTGATGTCTGAATGTGGTAAGCATCCTAATGTTATCTTACCAATCTTGCTCTGTCTCTCGACTTTTTGCTTATAGGATGATCTACGGATTTGGTTTCATCTCGCAACCTCAGCGCTCCTTTGAAGGATCTTGGCTGGTCTGAAGTGCTCATCAATAGCGTAGATTCTTATCTGAGGAAATGGATCGCTGTGATACTTCAGGTTTTGTTAGCGGAGGAGGAATGCACTACTTGATGGACATTTAATGTAGATACATTTTTCTTTTTTTCTTTTTTGCTAATTTAGACATTACCAGAGATCAGGCAGGCTGCCACACACTGTTTAGATCAGAGACATCAATAGTCATCTCATGGACCCTAGATTTCAGAACTTGAGGTTTGCTGCCAATTCTTCTTCAAATGCCTTCAAGACATTGGGCAATTTACCTCATGCCCGAGGAACGAGGGTTGAATATGGTACTGACACCATTTTACCACTTGATTCCCCTGCTTCGCTTTGTCTCTTGTCTGCCTCGAATGGAGTGAAACGCAAGTGGAAAATGATTGATGGCTCCATCAGCCAGCAAGTTGGCTCTCCCTTGTCTCTTGGGCTAGGTCGGCCTTCAAGTTCCTCGGACAGCAAGGGAAGTTCACGAACTGCTTGCACTACAACATCTTCAGCTAAGGAGACTGACGAGGAATCAACCATGGATCTTGATCTGGATTTCACTCTGAGTATTGGCAACGATAAAGCACCTTCCCGAAGAAAGTTGCTAGTCCTGGAACGAAAGCCTTGGAGTTGCAACCTAAGGTTGACCTGGAGTTGAGTCTCTCTACTGGGCCTTCTGAGTCTGATATAACCTGCATCCATCCTAATTCTTCTCAAATATGTTCTGGCCTGGAGATTCCCTTATGCATTGGTGGGTACACAAATGTGGATGAAAGATCAACATCGGGTTGCTGGAAATCAGGGATATATTTGGATCCTCTTCACAAGGTGAACAAAGATAATAGCTTATTTCAGAACCAGGTTTCTGAAAAGACAGATTTGGTCCCTGCTGTTCCAGACCTATCTTCAAGCGTAATATCTACTCCAAAGAGTTCAATCACCTGTACCTCTGCCCAGGGAGGTAGTACTACAAAAATTTGCCAGGTTGAGGGATGTGGGAAGGGGGCAAGAGGTGCCTCTGGGCGTTGTATATCCCATGGAGGTGGTAGAAGGTGTCAACGACCTGGCTGTCACAAGGGGGCTGAGGGCCGAACTGTGTATTGCAAGGCCCACGGAGGCGGTCGGCGTTGTGAGTTTCTGGGATGCACCAAGAGTGCAGAAGGGCGCACAGATTTCTGCATCGCCCACGGTGGTGGTCGGAGATGCACCCATGATGGGTGCACTCGAGCTGCACGAGGGAAATCGGGCTTATGCATCCGGCATGGTGGAGGCAAAAGATGCCAGAAAGAGAACTGCACAAAGAGTGCTGAAGGTCTGTCAGGTCTTTGCATCTCGCATGGAGGCGGCCGCCGCTGCCAGAATACAGGATGCACAAAAGGGGCACAGGGGAGCACTATGTTTTGTAAGGCTCATGGTGGGGGTAAGCGTTGCACGTTCGTGGGTTGCAACAAGGGTGCTGAAGGGAGCACTCCCTTTTGCAAAGGTCATGGTGGGGAAAGAGGTGTGCCTTCCAAGGTGGGGAGTTTGTTCCAAGAGTGTGCATGGTGGCACCAATTTCTGTGTGGCTCATGGGGGTGGGAAACGTTGCGCTGTGCCTGCGTGCACAAGAAGTGCGAGGGTAGGACCGACTTTTGTGTACGTCATGGTGGAGGCAAAAGATGTAAATTTCATGGGTGCAGCAAGAGTGCTCAAGGAAGCACAGATTTTTGCAAGGCGCATGGTGGTGGGAAGAGGTGCTCTTGGGGACAGCCAGGGTTTGAGTTCGGGGATCAAAATACCGGTTCATGCAACTCTTTTGCTAGGGGAAAGACGGGTCTCTGTGCACTACACAGTGGATTGGTGCAGGATAAAAGAGTCCATGGTGGTTTCGGTGTGGGGCCAATATTACATGGCCAGAAAGTAATGCTGCCTGAAGAGATGGAGGAGGTTGCGATGCTGAGGATATGAATATTGATGTTGGAAATTTCTGCAATTTTGGATTTGACGCAATATGGGCCCGTCGTTCGAAATCAACCATTGCACAAGCCTTTCTGCCGGCTCGGCATTGCGTCGGAAGTTAGGGTACATGTGGTAGTCTGATGGCAATGCTTAGTGGTGGCATGGCTCTTGGCTCGGACAAGGACTAAGCTTAGAGACGCGTGCCCTGAAATAGGAAAGTCAATTGATGGTGCCACAAAGGTGGATGTAAGCACATTATCCACTCCCTCCTCCCAATTATAGTTGCTGAAGTTTCCTGCATGTTTTCCATCTGGCCAGTTCTGGTTTGTCTACATTAGGTCGTAAGTTTGGTTGGTTCATATGATTGGAAACCCTGAGCAAACTAAGGGTATGAGCTTAGTATATAGGCAATAGCGTCGGGAAATTGGTGGCTTCATGACTCTCTGTACATATATTCTTTCCTCAGGTCCTTATGTTAGTGGTTTCATAATACATGTATGTCATTTTCAGCGATAAAATAGGCTCTTTCTCCCGTCTGGATCACTGGTGCTCGCAATTATCTTTTGGTTATTTTTAATTGCATGATTTGTATGATGCCTGAAAGCTCAGTTAAGTTGGCTCCGGTTATACTGTTTCTTGGAGTGGTCTGTTAGTACTTTTGGGAGGAGGGAGGAAGAAGGAGGGAGAAGAGGGAGAAGAGGAAGAAAGGAAGAAGGAGGGAGGAGAGGAGAGAAAAAGAAGGGGAGGGCGGGAGGAGAAGGCAAGAAGAAGGGCAGGGGGGAAAGGAGAGAGAAAGGAAAAGAAAGAGGGAAGGGAGAGAGGAGGGAGGGGGAGAGAGAGAAGGGGGAGAGAGGGAAAAGAAAGAAGGAGAAAGAGAAAAGGGAGGGGAGGAGGGACAGGGGGGAAAGGGGAGGAAAAGGAAAGAGATGAAGAAGAGAGCGAGAAAGAAGGAAGAGAGAGGAGGGGAGGGAAGGGGGGGGAGGAAGAGTGAGAAAGAAAAGGGGGGGGGAGGAAGGGGAAAAAGAAGGGGAAAGAGGGGAGAAAAAAGGGGAAAGAGGGGGAAGAGGAGAGGAGAAAGGGAGGGAGAGAGAGGGAGGAGAAGGGGGGGGAAAGGAGGGGCAAAGGAAAAGGGGCAGGAGGGAGAAGGAGAAGAGAGAGGAAAGAGGGAAAGGGGGGAA
>JAGVVM010006519.1:0-23019 GCA_019149425.1 Psidium friedrichsthalianum
CCTCCTTTTCTCCTCTCTCTTCTTTCCTCTCTCTGCTCTTTTCTCCTGCATCCGCTTTCTCCTTCCCTTCCTCCTCAAACTGCGTCCCGCCTGCCCCCGCCCCCCACACTCCTCCCTTCTCCTTTCTCGCCTTCGCGGTCGCCGCCTACGTTTTGCTTCCTCCGTCCCTGCCTCCCCCCTTTTCTCCTCCCCTTGTTTTCTCTTTCCTTCTCTCTCTCGCCCCCTCTTTATCTCCCCCTCCTCTCTGCTCTCCACTAACAACCCTGCCCGGTCCCACTGAAAAGAACAGCAAGTCCCCATGCCCCCCCCCCTCCTTTCCTCCCCTTCTCGTTCCTGATCTCCTATCCTCACCCACTCCTCTTATATCTCGCTTAAAACAAACTGCTATCTTGTATTTTTTTGAACTCAACAAAGAAGGGATTTCTCCTATGGGGACCTCTAGCGCTTGTCTAGTTTCTGGTGGGTTGCTTGGATGCATTCCTTATTTTAACGTGCCGGTACCCATATATGCCTTTCACTCCCAATTGCCAAACAAATATTTTGTTGCCTGTATATGGCAGGGAATCCCTCGAATTTTACGTCCCAGAGTTCAGATGAAATAGTTTGAGAGTTGCTCAGGTCCGCTATCTTGTGCTTCAGAGACACATTTTCTTATTTTGTTGTATTCATCTATCAAATCATCCTAAATAGGGTAAGAGGCATCAATTTGACATGATTCTTTAGAATTATTAACTCTCTCTTTCTATATATATATATCATAGCCCAGTTCGTCTTTTTAGTCTAACTATATTAGGTATTTCACATTGTCCCCGTTGATTTCTTTTCATTAATTGCTTGTTCTGCTCTCCTAAAGTCTGACAAATAACATCCGTTACAATTAAATTTTATATTTTATCCTTTCTTAGTATTATATCACGAAGACATTTATGCTTAAGACGCCTTGGGTAAGAAGCTGTATGGCTAACACTAACAAACAGAAGTTCCTTAAATAAATTGGCGTCCGAAATGTTTGGAGTATTGGATTATACGCTACCTTTTCTACATTCAAATGTGCCTCTTGATCTTAAGACTGGTTGTGTTTGACATACGGTTTCATACACAAATTCGACTAGAGACAGAAAAAGCAAAGAAAGGGAAAAAGAAAAGCGCAAGGAATTGAAATTAATTAAAATTGAGGAATGCAAGACTTATCCCAAAAGTCTCCCCAGAGTCCAAAACAGGAAAAGAGTAGAAAAGAAAATTCATGAAAATTTTCACGTCTGCCATTCATATTAGTAAATGCAAAAACTGGGATTCGATGGTTAAGATATAAAATTCCTTGCAAAGAAATTGTATACTTCGTCCTAATAAAGCACCAATCAACTCCTTCCCCTGATTCTGTCAAAAGCTCCAGAAGGAACACACGGGTTACTCAAAGATGAAGCCCACTGACGTGGGAAATCAGCTCGGTTACTCCAGATGTGAGATTCACTTCGCTGTCAGGGTCCTCCAAGCACAAGTGCCTGACTACACTTGATGATGACGGGTGGAATCGCAATGAAAGCAGGCTCTCTCTATCTCCCGGATTCCAAACATTCGCGCTGAAACTGCTTCCAGCTTGCACTTGATCCGTACTAAGGAAACAAGCAATACCATGAGGAGAATCCCATGTCTTTGGAACTTCCTGATCCCTATAGAACAGAAGTTATGCGCTCAAATAACACAACAGTCCGTAAAAGATCAATTCAAGTCAGTTCTTGAGATCATTCATCCAGGAAAGTGAATCAGATAGACTATTGATAAGTTTTCGATCTGAAGTTAGGAAAAAAGAACGAGACTTACCCCTCAAGACATTTTTCGCTGCAGCGACTAATGAAATCATCTGCATATGCTTTGAACTCGATGTCGAGACGTTCAACCAGTCTCGCCGCATCCCTTAAGGGCAATACATCCCAAATTTTCAGGATTTGGAAGTATCTTAGTTCCTTTAGTACATCAACAGTGCACAGCAAGTAGAGACCTTCGACCTCGAATTGCTTCACCGTATGAGGAGCTTTTAGGGGGTAAACCCACATTGCTATTCTTGGGTCTCCAGCCACCGGCAAGTTTTGAGATGAAGTCATGATCGACATCTTGGTGCTAATTGATGTCAGCTTTCTGAAAGACGTCACAAAGTTGTCGCTGAAGAAAACCTACAATTGACGAGAAAAAGTAATGTTATTGATTATGCAAAAGACGAATGTTCACTTGAACCGACGAATATGGCAAATAAAACCATCCGGCAAACTTCTTTACCCGCCACCGAGCATTTCTAAATAGGACACTATTTCCACCAAGCGGATCATCGAGCTGAATATTCTCTTTCTTGCCATCCAAAATGGCTTTAACTTCATCAGTACTGGCGGAACATTCTCGGCTCTCAACATCATGAAAGCACTTTGCCCTCCACCATGCATTTTTTAAATGGAACACTACTTCCACCAACCGGATCATCAAGCTGATCATTCTTCCCATCCAAAGCGGCTTGAACATCATCTATGCTGAAGAAACATCCACGGCTCTTAGCATCATGAACCAAAGTTTCCCATACAGATTTACTTCTCGTCAGCGTTCTCCCGTTCCCCAATATCCAAAGAGAGTATCTACAGAGGCAGCAAAAGCAGGGATTTTTTTGTAAATAAGTTATGGCAAAGTTCAAATTGTCCAGGTTAAGCATGAATAGAAGAGACTACCTTGCCCTGGTGATAGTGACATTGGTTCTCTTAGTATCAGAAACAAACCAATAGAACCACGACGGTTTGATCTCACCGTGGATACTATTATGATGTCTTCTTCACCCCCTTGGAACCCATCCACTGACCTCACTTTAACTGTAAACCCTTTAATATTGTCATATCTTTTTCCAATTTTCTTTTGTATTGCAGCAACCTGAGCTCTATATGGAGATATCACGCCAACACTTAGATCTTCCCCTGAAGATTTGCATGCTGCACAAAATCCAAGACGACATAATTAGACGAGGGAGAAGTTACGACCACACTCACGTGAAAGTATTATGTACACCTCCGATTACGGTCTTGTGTGTCCTGCAAGGCTAAGTTAATGGCCTAAATGACAAGAAAGCACATCATCTCCAGTGTCGAAAAGCATTTAAAGCTATGCAAATCTCTCTAAACAACCAGAGAAACTAAATGGACTTTAGGGTAAGATTTAACAGAAAAATTATTCTCCTGCAGCTTCGGCAGTCAACAACTGCCCACCCATGCTCTATGACAGTATAGCAAAAGGGGCATTCACTTATATAACCAAACAAGTGCAAAGATATAGTTGTAATTTGCATTCAGTCATACAATTTGGCAGGAAATGATATAATCTGGTAAAATTCTCTCCTGGCGTACCTCCGTATAGATTCCTCAAAATCATCGAGACAACTCCTACCTCAACATAGTTTCTAAGGCTACGTCCATCATCCCCACCTTCTTCTCTTCCATTAGAAATATCTATGAAGGAGTACGGCCAAACATTGGCCACGGCAAATGACATTTTCTGTAACTTTTGCTGGTAACATTCGACCCATTCTGAATTTGGTTTTCGTAGAAGGTTGATGTTGGAAAGCGACTTATCGCAGGATGCATTCTGTACTGGATATTGAGAAGGTGCCTTGGATGTCCCAAAGAACTCAACCTTTCGAATAGACTCCTTCCAAAGCCAGCCTTGCTAGAAAGCTATAGAAATAAAAACATACAAAAACTTAAAAAGGACAATTAACCATAACATCATGCATCTTTATGCATGCTTGCGTTAAAGGGCAATTAAGCATAAATTCATTTATGTTTACGTATGCTTGTGCACGTTCCTAGTCAAACATTCAGCAATGACATACCTTGCTCTCAACCATAGCAGGCAACTGACATTCATCTCCAACTAAAATTGCGTGCCTAACACCGTGAAGTTGTAGCGGTATCACTGACTCGCATTCTTTCAACTGGGCAGCCTCATCAATCACCAATAAACTGACAGGCTCCATTTCCATGGAGTAGAGCTTATATGAGCTAGAGGCAGTACAGAAAATCAAGGAAGCCGCTTGATAACAGAACTCAGCTATCTTGTTTTTACACGTAAGCTTTGCAAGATTTAGCCTTCTAAGAGACGAACTAAGAGTATGCAAAAGAGAGAGGCATTCACTTCGCTTCATCAATAATGATGTATATCGTGGATCTGTGCGCGTCTTTAATGAAGATGGGTCCAATGAAAATGCTCCCTTCAACTTTCTGGAATCCAACTTCTCTCTATATAGTGAAGTTTCGAAAGAATCAAGTAAGATGAGAAGGGACTTGATATCCTGGAAATTTTGTTCCAAAAGGTAACGTTTGGATATATGGGTGCATAAGATAGAGAAGCATCTTCGGAGAGACTCTGCACTTGACCCGAATCTGTGCTTGAAAAATTCCAGAAATGATTTAAATTCAGGTTTAGATTCCTTTTTGCTGCTTCTACATTGCTTGCAACATCACCATTACGCTGTGAGACAATCTTGCGTTCATTCTCCAGAAAAATGTGGTATTGGCGGACACAGTAATTGAGAGTATCAATCATGGAAGATAGACAATGCTGCCAACCAGTGAGTAAGGAAAAGCACTGGGAAAGACAATCATGCGATAATCCAAGAATATTTCCTCCATCTCTGAATCTACTTTCATCCGCTCCTTGTTCCCGAAACATAGCATGTCTCCTAAGTTATAGACCAAGCGCTCCCCGTGAGAGTTCGTGCAAACCGATTGTTTCACCATCTGCAAAACACGAGATGCCAATTCCTTGATGGCAACATTTGTTGGAGCGCAAACGAGGGTTCTGCGTTTCCTCTTCAAGAGAGTAAAGAGTAGTGCCGCGACAGTTTTGGTCTTCCCTGTCCCTGGGGGACCCTGTATCATTTCCACGGCTGACCTGTGTGGACACTTGATTGTATCAAGACAAGCGACAACAGCTTTTGTCTGGGATTCATTCAGACCACGAAACAAGTCTTTATTGAGACTCTCATGACTACCACCATGACTTTCAGTAATGCAGAGATTGCAATCTTTCTCAGCCTGCAAACAAAAACGTAGTCTTTAGAAAACTGACTCCCAAATAACCTAGGTAGAACTTAGAAACCGTGAAAATTTTGTTGATGATGCTCTACCCTTGTACAACCTGCACTAATGTCGAGCACAAAGGATCTTGTGATGTATAAACAAGGTCTATCACTAAACCTTATGTCATGCTACTGTTCACCGACTGTTTGGAGAAATAATAAGCTAACTCAAAAGAGAATGGAGTTTTTTTTATAATCAGAATGTAGTTTTGATGCTGCACTAATATGTTCACCATTGAACCTACGGAGATAATAAGTACGGAAAAAACAAAGTCCTTACCGCTGAATCCGTACAGAGAACTTCCTTTACAACTTTCAAGTTCCGAAATCTGTGTAGCCCATTCCATATCCTATTGTTAGTGACTGCATTTATAAAAAAGACTGCATACATTGACTCCCAGGTACGATCATCATTCACTTCATCGTCCAAAAATGCCTTGACTCGGAACTTTGTTGATGTTTGAGCATCCTGTCAGCATCTTCTACAATTTCAGCGACCGATGCAAAAGCCCATGTTCCTGCAAACTTTTCTAAGCTGGGAATGGTATCCGGTTTAGCATTAGTTAACATCAAAACATCCCCAGGCAAAGTTTTGTAAGGTTCCTTGCCATGGTAAATGGACCTGTTTCTCCAGTAATCCACTTCCACATGGTAAGTATTCTTCTTGCCTTCAACAAACCCAGTGACTTTCGCGAAAGGCTGCCTAGATACATTCTGCATACTTGAACAGAGACTGGCTCGTGTTTCCTCCAGCAAAGGAAAGATATAAGAAGCAAGGTATTGCTCAACTGATTGAAATGACTCTAGGATGCTCTCCACCTACAAAAGGGTGTATTGACAATCAAACATGACCAACCAACTTCAGTCGAGGGACTCTGTCGTCATGCATATGAATTGCACACGGTATAAGCATATTAAAAGGGGAAGTATATCCCCGAACACCCAATAACTTCACCTCACAGAGACAGAGAGCAAGGTCCTTCCACACTTTACAACAGTCCAACTTTAAATAACAAGGCTCACAAGAGAAACATTGCAAAAGAACAAGGAACTAACATCATTTAGAACATTTTCGAGCTAACATTCATTACACATACTGATGATAGTAATAAAGCGTGATGAAAACAACAAAATAGCCCAAAAAGAGGGGGGGGGGGGGTTTTAAGCACGGAAGGAAAGAGACTAAGAAATAAGAACCTTATCCCTGTAGAGATTTTCATCGAAGATTTCTCGAAGAGACCAGGAGAGGATGATATCAGTCAGGTCAGTTGGCTTGTCCTTCTTCCGGCCAGAAGCAGCCTCCGCACCTTCTGTAGAATCCATGGCCAGTCCCACACCCATCTCTAGAGCCATGAAAAATCCTTACTTTCCCGTCGCAGATGACAAATATATACGAGAATTTCAGCCAGGAGAGTCTGATAACGCAAATGTGAAGCGGCGAGGAGCTTGAAACTTGGGAATCAGTCCGTTTGAGACGGGCATTGAAACGACGATCTGGGTAAGCAACCTCGGGTAAAGTGACGGGCGCGAAAGGAAGCTGATGATGGCTCTTGAAAAAGTGTCGGGTCTCCTCGTATTCCCGCACACCATTTGATCCGATTTTGCACAATGCATGTGGCTTTCTTTCCATCGTTCCCCACTTTAATGCGAATCAAAGCAAGATATATACTCCTTTCCGACCAAAAAAGAAGAATGAAAAAGGTACGAGAGATGTATCATCAACCGCACGAACAGTGGTTTTGCTTGGTTTAAGCTTTCTTGCATGGTAAGCTTTTCGTCACTGTACCGGACAGACGGTCTTTCCTCGTCTAAAATATCTGGTGTCCGAACATGTTTGGAGCTTGGATTGAGATTAGCAACACAAATTTTTTTTTCCTCGTCGGTACATGAGTACTGAAATCACTCGAGGACCTAAAACCATATCCCGCTTAATGAGGCAATCGAGTGGGTATTTATGCACCAAACAGGCGAAGAGTACTGTTGTGTGGTTATTTGGCCCCCTTTAAATACTCCCTAATAAGTACTCGGTATTATGATGTAAGATTAGACTTTCCAATATATTGAATGCAAGGGAATCTATTTAGTGGTTTCTGATATATTGAATGAAACGAATCTTTTTAGTGTGTTCGGACATTTTTTGCAACTGGGTTTAATGGGTTTTTACATAAAGAGATTTGAAGTTCGAGTTTCTGGAGACTCATGGATTATATGGTAACTCTAAATGAAAAGATTTTTGATGAGAAATTAGGAGAGATTTATGGAACTATTGCCCATTGCATTATGATTTTTTGATCATTTCCCATCATTTGCGCTTATCAATATGGAATTTTCGGAAAAGAAATTGTCTTTTTTTATTAGAGAAAAAAGAAATACTTGAGAAGTATTCTTAGGATATGCATGACAACACTTTTGCAAAAGAATTTCTGCTTCAGAAATGTTTCTAGCTTCTGAAGCAAAAATCTATTTTGTAACGCAACTGTTGGAGCAAAAATCCATTGGGCTGCACAACTTCTTTTTTTTGGAGCCACTTGAACAAGTAAAAAAAAATTATTTCTCTCAAGAAGTAGAAAAATCAACTTTTGCTCAAAAGCAGAAGTAAAAAAAAAATCAACTTCTAATCAAAAGTTAATTTCTAAAGTAGAAGTATAGCCATAAGCGCCTTAATTTACTTACTTGTTGCAAGGAGCCGAACCCATCATTCTCTTCGGCTACACCTTATTTAACATTGTTCTACAAGAGTCACCTTTCCGGTTCACTAAGGGGTGCACATGATAACACTTTTGAAAGTAAATTTATGCTCCATAAGTGCTTCTGAAGCACAAATTCAGTTGGTAATGTAACTTCTGAAATAGAAATCCGTTTGGTAAAAATTTTTACTTCTGAAATTATTTCCCCCAATTCTAGAAGTTAAAAAAAAATTGCTTCTCAGTTCAAGAAGTATTTCTTACCTCACCCTCTTTTCATTATGCCCTTACCATCTTTTCAACCACACTCACCTTCACAGACCTCTGTTGTCGCCCATCACTAACCACAACCCATTGTTGCCCATTGCCCCTCTCTGTCAACCATCGTTGCCCATCGCCGACCTTCTAGAGCCGCGCCCATCGTTACCTGCATCAATCGTCGACCATCATCACCGTTGCCCACTATAAACCTTCGCCAGCCGCCGTCCGCGACCACCACCACCCCTCGACCACCCCCTACCACCAACCACTGCCTACCGGTGACCTCCGCAATCATTCTTCGAGATTGTTCTCAATTGCTTCGTGTGGGATCTTATCAGGTTTAGGGGCAGAAAGTCCCTTGGAGTTCGTTCATTTGGGACAGTAGTATTATCCCAAGGCATGCCTTTTGTTGTGGCTAATCTCCCTTAATAGGCTTCCTACGCAGGTCTTACTTCTGACCTACCATAGAATTTCGGAAGGTGTTTGTGCCTTTTGTCGTTGCAAACCTGATTCGGTGGACCATCTCTTCTTTGGTTGCCCGGTCACTAGTTCCTTGGCACACTTTTGGGCTACAAACTGCCATCTCTCTTGGCGTAATGGCAGTTGGCAGGATAACCTTCGCTGGGCCATTCAGTGTATTAGCGGCCGCAATTTTCGTGGTCGCATTGCCCGCTTTGCTTTCGCTGCTTTTTGCATATTATTTGGATGGAACAGAATCACATTTTCTTTCGTGATCGGATTTGTTTTTTGCCGTCTATGCGCACACACTTGGCTAAGCTGGTTAGAGACACGAGGGTTATCCCTTAGGCCTATCGAAGACACTCCTTGCAACAGGAGGATTCAAGCTAGTTGGGGCATGTCGCCCAATATTTTCTCTTAGTTCCCGGCGGTTGGTTCTGCTGTGTGTTGTTTCTTTTTGTTGTTGACCGCTTGTTTGGTCTTCTTTTGTTGCTACTTTCTGTAGCTTTTCCTCTTGTTGCCGTTATACCTTTGCACCTTTTGTGACGCCGCCTTGTGTCACTTTAGGTACGTGGAATTTGTGTGCGGCTTTCTTTTGTAAGTTACTCGTTTGAAAGGTTTATATATCTCTTACCTTACCCAAAAAAAAAGGGGAAGAGAGAGGAGGAGGGGGGGGGGGGGGGTCC
The DNA here is from genome assembly GCA_019149425.1 of Psidium friedrichsthalianum. Taxonomy (NCBI): domain Eukaryota; kingdom Viridiplantae; phylum Streptophyta; class Magnoliopsida; order Myrtales; family Myrtaceae; genus Psidium; species Psidium friedrichsthalianum. The sequence continues at coordinate 9,201 of JAGVVM010006519.1, forward strand.
GTGGTGTGGGTGGGGGAAGCACGGAAGAAAGAGACTAGAAATAAGGACCTTATCCCTGTAGAGATTTCATCGAAGATTTCTCGAAGAGACCAGGAGAGGATGATATCAGCCAGGTCAGTTGGCTTGTCCTTCTTCCTGCCAGAAGCAGCCTCCGCACCTTCTGTAGAATCCATGGCCAGTCCCACATCCATCTCTAGAGCCATGAAAAATCCTTACTTTCCCCGTCGCAGATGACAAATATATACGAGAATTTCAAGCCAGGAGAGTCTGATAACGCAAATGTGAAGCGGCGAGGAGCTTTGAAACTTGGGAATCAGTCCCGTTTGAGACGAGCATTTGAAACGACGATCTGGGTAAGCAACCTCGGGTAAAGTGACGGGCGCGAAAGGAAGCTGATGATGGCTCTTGAAAAAGTGTCGGGTCTCCTGGTATCCCCGCACACCATTCGATCCCATTTTGCACAATGCATGTGGCTTCGCATTACAGGCTCTTTCCATCGTTCCCCACTTTAATGCGAATCAAGGCAAGATATATACGCCTTTCCGACCAAAAAAGAAGAATGAAAAAGGTGCGAGAGATGTATCATCAACCGCACGAACAGTGGTTTTGCTTGGTTTAAGCTTTCTTGCATGGTAAGCTTTTCGTCACTGTACCGGACAGACGGTCTTTCCTCGTCTGAAATATCTGGTGTCCGAACATGTTTGGAGCTTGGATTGAGATTAGCAACACAAATTTTTTTTCCTCGTCGGTACATGAGTACTGAAATCACTCGAGGACCTAAAACCATATCCGCTTAATGAGGCAATCGAGTGGGTATTAATGCACCAAACAGGCCAAGACTACTGTTGTGTTGTTATTTGGCCCCTTTAAAGACTCCTTAATAAGTACTCGGTATTATGATGTAAGATTAGACTTTCCAATATATTGAATGAAAGGGAATCTATTTAGTGGTTTCTGATATATTGAATGAAACGAATCTTTTTAGTGTGTTCGGACATTTTTTGCAACTGGGTTGAAAGGGTTTTACATAAAGAGATTTGAAATTCGAGTTTCTGGAGACTCATGGATTATATGGTAACTCTAAATGAAAAGATTTTTAATGAGAAATTAGGAGAGATTTATGGAACTATTGCCCATCGCATTGTGATTTTTTGATCATTTCCCATCATTTGCGCTTATCAATATGGAATTTTTCGGAAAAAAAATTGTGTTTTTTTATCAGAGAAAAAAAGAAATAGTTTGAGAAGTATTCTTAGGACATGCATGACAACCCTTTTGCAATAGAATTTCTGTTTCATAAGTGCTTCTGGCTTCTGAAGTAAAAAATCTATTTGGTAACGCAACTGCTGGAGTAGAAATCCGTTGGGCCGTGCAACTTCATTTTTTGGAGCCGCTTGAAGAAGTAAAAAAAAAATATTTCTCTCAAGAAGTAGAAAAATCAACTTTGCTCAAAAGCAGAAGTAAAAAAACCAACTTATGATCAGAAGTTAATTTCTAAAACAAAAGTATTGCTAAAGCACCCTTAATTTACTTTACATGTGGTTGCAAGGAGCCAACCCATCATTCTCTTCAGCTACACCTTATTCAACATTGTTCTACAACAGTACCTTTTTGGTTCACTAAGGGTGTACATGATAACACTTTTGGAAGTGAATTTATGCTCTATAAGTGCTTATGAAACACAAATTCATTTGTAATGTAACTTCTAAAATAGAAATCCATTTGGTAAAATTTTTACTTTGAAATTATTTCCCTCAATTCGAGAAGTTGAAAAAAATTGCTTCTCAATTCAAGAAGTATTTCTGCCTCACCCTCTTTTTATTATACTCTTACCATCTTTTCAACCATACTCGCCTTCACAGACCTCTGTTTGTCGCCCATCACTAACCACAACCCATGTTGTTGCCATTGCCATTCCCCCCCTCTGCCAAGCATTGCTGCCCATCGCCGACCTTCAAGAGCCGCCGTCCATCGTCACCTGCAACCACTATCAATGCCGGCCATTGCCACCATTGCCCACCACAAACTTTGCCAGCCACCGCCCGGCTCCACCACCACCCCTCGACCACCCCCTACCACTAACCACTGCCCACCGTTGACCTCCGCCAATCGCCGGCCATTGCCTCCCACTACCAACCTCCACTGGCTGCGACTGGAATTCCCTATTGCCAATCGTCGACCACCGCGTCGCTCGCTGCTGCAGTCTACTGGAAACCTCCATTGGCCGCCACCTTCGAGTCGCCGTTTTCAGCCGCTAGAGTTAAAAATAAATAATATTTTTTATTTTAAATAAATTATTTTTAAAAGAAATTTTAAAAGTTGAAAAAAGAATTAGAAAATTTTCAGCCACCAATAATAATTTTTCATAGAAATTTTGTGCTAATAATATTTCAGAAGTAGAAATTTTCAATCTTTACCAAACAAATTTCTCTGATCAGAAATCAACTTTCGAAATAGAATTAGAAAAATCAACTTCTGCTTCTGAATAGAAGTAGAAAAATCAACTTTTGGCCTAAGTTGATTTCTGAAGCAGAAATGTTGCCATGTGTGCCCTAAAAGCCAAGAGTCTTATAGTGGAACCCTATAAATTAACGTCCAGTCGTGATCGAAAAAAGAAATAACAATCATTTAAGAGCTCGGGTCACGTAAAAGGGGCAACAAAGGAAGCCGATGACTCTTGAAAAGTCTTCGGTAAGTTTGGTGGTTGGGATAAAAATCAGGATATCTTCTATTTTAGTTTTTGCCCAAGATAAGGTAAGGTCAAATATAAGGATACACAGACTAGATAAAAATATTCTATGAGAAAAATGGGATAAAGGTTGATAGGATTTCTCATATTCACAGTATAAAAGTTATTTTTCTCGAATAACAAACTTCTTAAATTTTTTGAATTATATAACAAAAAACATAACAACAATTTTCATTTTATTTATTTCTAGTTTTATTTATATATTTGAATTTCTTTCTTAAATTTTTGGTATACGCTATCATTTAATAATTTTTTTAAAGAATGATGGAAGGGAATAAAAAATAAAAAAAAAGAGATAAAAAATAATTTTAGAAAATAAAGTAAATAAAAATAAAGTAGAAGAACTCAAATTTTGAATAAACAAATTCAAACTTGAAAATAACTTTTCTATTTCTCGAAGTATGAGGGGCAATGAGATTCCATAAAAAGAAAAAAAAGAAAAAAAGAACTCTCTATCTCCTTTTCCTCTGTATCTTTGATTCGTGTTGAAGCTTTACAATTTCTCTATAATGCTTAGTTCATGTCAAAGCTCCACAAAATGGCGAGGGAGTCAAAGCTCCTTTGCTATTTAAAATTCAAATCGTTCAATAATAGTGTATTGATGATTGATAGATGTTACCTCTCTTTATGCATTCGTAGCTTTTTCAGCAGTAAATTGTGACTGATTCTGATAATCATCATCTGTGCATTTTCAAGTTAATTGGATGATGGGAGAATCTCTAACTTTTGATATGATTTTGCCAAAACTTTACATGCCAAGCTTTTTAAGGGAAATTATTTCAGGTGAGAAATGCTAATTATAGCATAATTTTCTACTGAATGTAGCCCTACTAATTTAATAAAGGTCACTATAAACCTTATATCTATATTTCTTTTTTTCTCTTTTACTTTTTATTTCCTTCTGTTTGTGCATCTAAAGGGAACCTTTATGACGAATTGAGCGTGGTAGTCTACCCCCTACTTCTGTTACTTGACAGGAATACTCACTCTGCTGCGGACAATCCTCGCAGAGCAAGGGGTTGATTCCATCAAGAAATTATTCAAGAAAGGTCAATAGCGGCTTCCATGCGGATCCAACGCTAGATCTATCGGATCCGACAACCCAAAGTCGTTAGTACTTGATTGGATACTTTCTCGGCTACATCTGACGATAAGAAGTGGAATTTCATCCACGGCAAACTCACTCAGGCATCGTCAGCATAGGTCCTGACACCACTACCATTTTGAACTTCATTGTGACCTCAAACAGTAGGCAATCTCATATCAAAAGCGGGAGATCCCAGGTCTTGGGAACTAGCTTTGGATTCGGCGTCGGGGTATTTGACCAATTTTTCCAACACTTCCTATTCGCAAAATGAATCTCAAATCTCCAGAAGTTGATGTAGAATGTTGGCTCACAGTCATGTCTCTCATTCAAAGATGAACAAGAGAGATCGTTTGTCCAACTTGGTGACCCCTTGGGAGTTTTGAAGCTCCCTTATCGACCAACTTCAGAGTTCGGACTACCCATCAATTGGGTATTTAACTTGAATACCACTTCTTCAGCATAGGGGAGGAATTAGTAAACAATCGAGAATATTTATATCTAGTAATTAGCAGATTTCTATGAAGTGTAAGACCTTATTCTTTAATATAAAAGAATTTAAGTTCAACAAATTACAACTTTTCTATCCGCTTGATTCCCTCAATAGAACAATGTTGATTCTTACCAACTTAGTGTTTTTTTTTTTATTATTTCCATCGAGAAAATTTAGGCTTAATCCATGCCATTGTGTTAGGAGAGCGAGAGACATTCTAAGGAAATTGGGATTCAACATGCGTTCGATATAAGAATGTAATGTGCAGAAATTGTATTTTGGATCTCTTTGGATAGATCTATCTATGGAAAAAAAAAAGTGTTATGAGCATCTATCGATTTCATGAAAAACTTATATAATATGGCTCATATTTGTTACACCTGATCGTAAAAGTATTGCTATTAGGCCACGGCCGAAGGAGACAGAAGACTGGGTTGGGCACACTTTGGAAAAATAAGGCCTAGCCCGGCCCAAAAGAATAGTATTAGTTGTTGGCAGTTGGAAAGCTTTTTCAACGATTAGGCTCGGCCCGGGCCCGGGCCCAAAGCCAACAAATAAATTGATCTAGTACGTGAATATTTATAGCCCGTTTGGTTGCATTAATGAGTAACGTTGTAATAGCCAATAGGTTGTTTGGTTTAGGTAAATATAATACCTATTACAATGCTTGGTTTCATGAGTAACATATGTAACAGGGAGAGAGCTTCAAAATTTCCTAAATACTCGTAAAATTATAATTGAATGAAATATTATAATTATCACTTGCACTACCTTGATTATACATCGACAGAGTTGACGTTGACTGATCGTTATATCAACTTGCGAAAAGCAATTAAAAGTGTCGAAGGAGATGGGATTAGTACCGATTATTGTTTAACGATCCATTCGTTGGAGCCTACTCTATATTTGTATTACCTACGAGGTAAGAGTTCAAAGTAAATTTAACTAGGGCTACTTATGTTTCAAAGGGGAAATTCCGTCTAAAACGTGCACCTTTCTTTTCTCAACAAAGTAAGGTTGAAACTTAATTGTCCTTAAACCATAACACAAGGGGAACGAAAATGGGAACTGTGAACAATCATGATGGGATTCACCTTTCCAACGTGGAAGTAGGGTCGCGTGCCCCGAGCCATGAGAATGCTCTAGTGCTCTTGCTAAGCTGGGATAAGTGCATGACCTATGTGACACGTGAACTTAAACGAGCCGACAAATTTTGTGCAATGCGAGCTAAATCCAATTAGTAATTTGAGACAAAGGGTCATCCTCTCAGCCATGAAATTATGTTTCACCAAAGGTTCAAGGATATCCACCTATAGCTTACCCACCGTATTGCTAGCCAATGTTTCCTTTTAATTACCTCTCGTGGAAATCATGGGGGAATATGGTGTAAACTTCCATTTACTTTAGAAATAGTGGATAGAAAAATTAGTTAATTAAATAATTTTGGTCCCGATTGGACGTTTTGTGTCCATTTCATTTTATCTGGTTTTTTCCTTTTTAATATCACAATGGTTAGTCTTCTATTTCCTTCGCGTCTTTCCCAATCGCCCAACCAAAACATAGCTAAATGGGCTGTTGAATATTTCAGCAGTTTTGAAATATTCTTTGCAATGATTATTGCCTCTTAGCAATCACCATGCCTAGACACAAAAGGTGTCAGTGACATTCCCAAAGGAACATCTGCTAAGAATTTCTCAACTCCTAATCTCATTTTCAAATGTGAGTTTGAGAAGAATTTTTCCTTTCCCAAGAACTTGAGCAGTTCTCAAATCTCTAAAACAAAAATGTTCTTTTCCTTCCCCAACTAGCACTTAGGAGGTCATCACTTTTATCTCTTTTATTTTTTCACATGCATGTTCAGCAGCACCTAAGTCTACCACCCATTTGGCCACAATATTGGCTTGGGAAATGACCACAATAATTCATCAAAATCATCTGCTTCAACCAAGTTGAGTATTAGTTTAGCAGGATTGTTATTTCTTCCACAATTTTCTCTGAGTTACAACACCTTTACAAAGGGTGAACACATGTCCTATAGTGGACTTTGTCTCATCGGAATCTAAAATTCAGTTAGGATCACTATATCATCAAATGTGGCAGGAAATGAAAAAGGAAAATCCAAATAGCAACTCGAGTAGCCCATTCAAAATCCAACTCCGTCTCTAGAAAAACTTGCCTGACAAGTTCTTCAGTCAAAACACTTTTTGCACAAACGCTAATCAATAGTGGCCTGTATAGTAACCGTTCTAATTTTCTGATTCTATTCTCTAGAATAGTAAAGAATGAGAATCATGTTTGGTAATCAAATACTTCTGATTCTGTTCAATCCACAAATCGGAATCAGTTTTAGAGCAAAATCTAGAGCAAAAAAAAACTGAAAAAAATTGGTTTTGAAAGAATTACTTTTGAGAAGTCAAAATGAAGTCTCACATCTCTCACTTTTCCCTAGTTCTCTCATCACTTTTCCCTCAACCTAATAAAAATAAAAACAAAAAATTTCAAAAAAATTGGAATTTTTTTAAAAAAAATTTAGAAAATTCCTAAAAATAGAAACAGCTTAAATTAGACTAGTTTGACCTTATTTTCATAATTTTGAGCCTAAATTTCCTAGATTTCACTCTTCTATAAAAAAAATTCGTAGAAGATGAGGACATCCAACATGCGGATGGTAACATATATACTCGTAGCCATGCGTCACAAAATGTGACCATCTGTATGTGGAGCTGGACTCAAACACCCACTTGGATTTAGGACAGAAGTTGCAAAACGATAGTGAAGGACTTGTACTTCGTATCAAGGAGGATAATTTGGTTTTTTTTTTCAGTGGATAATTTGATTATTCGGCTGCTATGTTTGTATGTATTTGGACAACGCAATATTTAAAGTAAAAAATGAGTCCTTAATATGGGAACGTGTTCCATGCTTCAATAGAACTTCAACCGTCATGTATTAAAATTTACTTTTCATTTGTGACATGCTAAAAAAATAAATGTATTTTAAATTATTTTAGTGTGCATTGGAAATTAGTCTGCAATTTAGGATGAAATTTTACAAAGTAACTACATAATTATTTGACTTAAATGAAAAAAAATTAGGAAGAGAAATAATTTTTTGAAAAGGAAATTTTTTACAGTTACCAATTGCGTTTCTAGTTCTCTAAAACTCATCTAGGAACAGAATCAGAAAAATTCATTTTAATCAAAATCATTTTTTTAAATAGAATGGTTACCATGCAGGCCCTAAGAGTCCACACACGGGTTATCGATCCATTCATTCACGCAGACACACCGTGATACTCAACTATATGCAATCTATGACCCGTGACACTCATTGTCAATCATGAAAACGAATTTGAACAAAATCATTCGATATGAACAACAAATTTCCTATCAATGCAAGTCACGATGCTAGCTGAGACGACTTGATGTCCAAACGCAAACACTTGATATGCTGGTTAATCAAAACCATTTTTAGATCAATAGCGCTAATTAGTTCTCCTTAGAATACCCATCTATACCCCTATCTATCTTTCCATAGAAACATGAATTTCAAGATATATTTTCTGCACTATTAATCGAAGTAGATGACCAAACTGAAATCAGCATCACGTACATGGATCAAATGAGATAAAAAAGGATTACTCCCGCATTTGCTTTGACTCTGTTCTCTCATTTGAATTCAACATGAAAGTGGGACGCAAAACAAAGTAATCCGACAGGAATTAATTCAACACAGCTAGAGAACCAAAATGTGTAACGTAAAGGAAGATAGTAAACTTGTGACAAAAATATGCGTGGAATCAACTATAACCAGTGAATACCCATGAACTTACAAAACTTGTCAGACATGTGACAAGACAAGAGCGGGAGATAAATCTGATGTAGCAGTGATTGGGTGTACTAATCTATAGAAATGGAAACATAATGGATTTCAGAAGAATTTTCAGTGTGTCAACCATTGCCAAACTTGACTTATTTCGTAGCCACATGAGGGCATCCACTACGTGCATTCTACAAATTGAACAATGGAATCCACATAAGCCTTTCCGGCGAAGACGATATACACGCCTTATGCAGAGAACAGCCACATATGCCATTTATTTCCTCATCGATCGTCTTCGGCCACCACGGAATCCACAACACCACTCACCTTACAAGAATGACCAAAAGCTCTTTTGTGGTTGAGAATTGATGCTCGGTAATGCCCCTCGATGAACCGCCCATGAATGTGTGATACTTGTCTTTTGCCATCTTTGAGTCCTCGTTCAATCCCAACAACGGTGGTAACAGCAGCAATTCCAGGTTGACAATGCATAAGTGAATTATCCTTAAGATTATTATAAAGAATATTGGATAACAGGAAAAACAATAATTGTTAGAAATCTCTTATTACATCACTCAATTACAAGGAAAAAAAATCTAACAGTAGCTATTTATGGGCGCGAGCCCAAACTACGAACGAAAAAATATGGGCTCAAACTATAAAAGCCCTCTGGTGCTTAGGGGATGAGCAAGATCCATGCTTTTCAGTGGAACTTTTTTTTTTTGTCTCAGAAAAAGTCCCAAACTTTTGGTCTAGTCCCAAATATGCTCCAAATATTTTTTGTCTCGAGAAAAACCCAAACTTTAGGTATAGTCCCAAATTTGCCCCCAATTTTGCTTTGTCTTAAAAAAAACCACAAAATTTCAATGTATTTTCAAATATGCCCCGTGATCCAGTCCTAACTTGACATGGCATTTTCACATCGATAAAAAGAAACCTACATTAGCAAACTAACGGGCGATAGGTACGAACCGACGTGGAATTTCCATGGGTATAGTAAGTCCACCCCAATAAAGAAATTCTCTAAAATGAAACCGTTTTATGATATGAAAATTAGAGTTGACTAAAGGTGACTTTTGGACAGAGTGCTAATGGGACATATTTAAGATCAAATTAAAAATTAGCGATTTTTCTTAAACAAAAAAGTTCGGGATAGATTTGGGATTGGAATTAAAGTTTAGGGTGTTTTTTTTTTTAGACATGAGAAAGTTTGAATGGATTTAGGACTGAACCTAAAGTTGGGGTTTTTTCCGAAACAAAAGAAAGTTTGAGGCAGATTTGAGACTTGACCTAAAGTTGGGGCTTTTTTTAGGGAATTCGACCAACTTATGTATATGCAACTTATCCTTTCATTTCTAAAGCATATATCCGTATTTATTTTAATGATCATAGCTCATAAACTTGTACACACATCGCAATGCATAGGAGACCAAGTTAATTGGACTAATTGTGCTAAACTCGTCTTAGTAAATTCATTTCTGCTTCTTATTCGATGAAAGCGAATGGAAATGGCGGGGTATAATCAATGAAAATTAGTCCAGCTGACTGAGTCTCTTATGCATTTCGGACATGTTTAATGAGTTATAATCATTATAAGACATAAAAAAAGAAAAAACTCACAGATATTTGTTGCGACCCTCTCGAAGGCGAGGACAGTCTAGGCGTGTCACCTCATGATGAATAAACGGATAACCAAGTGAATGTGAGCAGTTCAAGTTTCCCTCACACTCGGTTCAGGTTTTTCCAAACCTTACCAATCGCAATGTTGGTTGAGCCGGTTTGTTATGAGAATTTTGTTCTTTCTTTAAGAGTTGTCATTAACCTATGTCCTATTATTGGAGGTCTGTTAGGAGCCAAGGATAAGCACCGGAGGTCGTTTTACTTTCATGAAACAGAAATTCCGATTCGGGACTTCTTTATGCTAAAGTCTTATATATATTCGAAAACGTTTGATAATGCAATCTTGCTCATTTTCAATTTTTAGGCACATCCATCCGAGTGATCAGGCACTGCTAATTTGCACAATTGCATTCATCAACACATGACAACATGATATCATGTCACATTAAACCAAAACACGATAATGACAACATAATATCAAAATGCTGGAAGTAAAACGTGATACGATGTCGGGGTAAAAAACATCCGCTCATCAATCCGGGACAGGACTCCGGAAGCTAAGCCCTAAACTTCACATGGCTACGCCTCTAACTGAAAGATGTATGATTCCTAAAGAAGAGTGTGTGTTACAACGTTTGATGGCAATCACATCAATCGTTAAATGCAATCTTAACACAAAGTGCCACTAAATATGAAATGCAGCATTCACAAAACCATGACTTTTTACTAAATACTATTTTCACCCACAACTCAAGAGCTTCTATCTAGTTTCTCTATCAATTTGAAATGATTCTTTGGAAGATATTAGCTAAATATATTCATAGTCCAGTTAGTCTTTTTAAGTATAAAACAGGGAAAGAGTAGAAAGAAAATTCATGTAAAATTTCACTTCTGCCAATCATATTAGTAAATGCAGAACTGGAATTCGATGGTGAAGATAAAAATTTCCTCGCAAATAGGTATTGCATATTCTGTCCTAATAAAGCACCAATCAACTCTTTCCCCTGATTCTGTCAAGATCTCCTCGTGGAGAGCTAGGGAACAACATGGGTTCCTCAAAGACAAAGCCCGCTAAAGCGGAAATCATCTCTTGATCTAGCTCGGTTATTTCAAATGCAAGATTCACTTCGCTATCTTGATCTACCTCAGTTACTTCAAACGCAAGATTCACTTCGCTGTCAGGGTCCTCCGAGCACAATTGCCTAACTACACTTGATGATGAGGGGCGGAATCGCGTTGAAAGCAGGCTCCCTCTCACTCCTGGATTCCCAGTATTCACGCCGGAACTGCTACCAGCTTGCCCTTGATTCGGACTAAGGAAACAAGCAATACCACAAGGAGAATCCCATGTCTTTGGAACTTCCTGATCCCTATACAACGGAAGTCGCGCGCTCAAATAAAACAATAGTCCGTGAAAGATCAACTCGAGTCAGCTCTTAAGATCATATAGCCAAGGAAGCGAATCATATAAACTATTGATAAGTTTTCGATCTGAAGTCAGGGAAAAAGGATAAGACTTACCCCTCAAGACATTTTTCGCTGCAGCGGCTAATGAAATCATCTGCATATGCTTTGAACTCGCTGTCAAGACGTTCAACCAGTCTCGCCGCATCCCTTAAGGGCAATACATCCCAAATTTTCAGGATTTGGATGTATCTTAGTTCCTTCAGTACATCAACAGTGCACAGCAAGTAGAGACCTTCGACCTCGAATTGCTTCACCGTAGGAGAAGAGCTTTTAGGTAGTATACCCACATTGCTATTCTTGGGTCTCCAGCCACCGGCAAGTTTTGAGATGAAGTTCATGATCGACATCTTGGTGCTAATTGATGTCAGCTTTCTGAAAGACGTCACAAAGTTGTCGCTGAAGAAAACCTACAATTGACAAGAGAAAGCAATGTTATTGATTCTGCAAAAGACGAATGTTCATTTGAACCGACGTATATAGCAAAGAAAACCATCGGGCAAACTTCTTTACCCGCCACCGAGCATTTCTAAATAGGACACTATTTCCACCAAGCGGATCATCGAGCTGAATATTCTCTTTCTTGCCATCCAAAATGGCTTTAACTTCATCAGTACTGGCGGAACATTCTCGGCTCTCAACATCACGAAAGCACTTTGCCCTCCACCGTGCATTTCTAAATGGAACACTATTTCCACCAACCGGATCATTGAGCCGAATATTCTCTTTCTTGCCATCCAAAATAGCTTTAACTTCATCAGTACTGGCGGAACATTCTCGGCTCTCAGCATCGCGAAAGCACTTTGCCCTCCACCGTGCATGTCTAAATGGAACACTACTTCCACCAACCAGATCATCGAGCTGAATATTCTCTTTCTTGCCATCCAAAATGGCTTTAACTTCATCAGTACTGGCGGAACATTCTTGTCTCTCAACATCACGAAAGCATGTTGCCCTCCACCGTGCATTTTTAAGTGGAGCACTACTTCCACCAACCGGATCATCAAGCTGATCATTCTTCCCATCCAAAGCAGCTTTAACATCATCTATGCTGAAGAAACATCCACGGCTCTTAGCATCCTGAACCAAAGCTTCCCATACAGATTTACTTCTCGTCAGCGTTCTCCCGTTCCCCAAAATCCAAAGAGAGTATCTACATAGAGGCAGCAAAAAACAGGGATTGTTCGTAAATATGTTATGGCAAAGTTTAAATTGTCCAGGTTAAGCATGAATAGAAGAGACTACCTTGCCCTGGTGATCGTGACATTGGTTCTCTTAGTATCAGAAACAAACCCAATAAAACCTCGACGGTTTGATCTCACCGTGGATACTATTATGACGTCTTCTTCACCCCCTTGGAACCCATCCACTGACCTCACTTTCACTGTAAAGCCTTTAATATTGTCATATCTTTTTCCAATTTTCTTTTGTATTGCAGCAACCTGAGCTCTGTATGGAGATATCACGCCAACACTTAGATCTTCCCCTGAAGATTTGCATGCTGCACAAGTCCAAGACGACATAATTAGACGAGGGAGAAGTTACGACCACACTCACGTGAAAGTATTATGTACACCTCCGATTACTGTCTTATGTGTCCTGCAAGGCTAAGTTAATGGCCTAAATGACAATAAAGCACATCATCTCCAGTGTCGAAAAGCATTTAAAGCTATGCAAATCTCTCTAAACAACCAGAGAAACTAAATGGACTTTAGGGTAAGATTTAACAGAAAAATTATTCTCTTGCAGCTTCGGCAGTCAACAACTGCCCGCCCATGCTCTATGACAGTATAGGCAAAAGGGGCATCCACTTATATAACCAAACAAGTGCAAAGATATAGTTGTAATTTGCATTCAATCATACAATTTGGCAGGAAATGATACAATCTGGCAAAATTCACTCCTGGCGTACCTCCATATAGATTCCTCAACATCATCGAGACAACTCCTACCTCAGCATAGTTTCTAAGGCTACGTCCATCATCCCACCTTCTTCTCTTCCATTAGAAATATCTATGAAGGAGTACGGGCCAAACATCGGCCACGGCAGATAACATTTTCTATAACTTTTGCTGGTAACATTCGACCCATTCTGAATTTGGTTTTCGTAGAAGGTTGATGTTGGAAAGCGACTTATCGCAGGATGCATTCTGTACTGGATATTGAGAAGGTGCCTTGGATGTCCCAAAGAACTCAACCTTTCGAATAGACTCCTTCCAAAGCCAGCCTTGCTAGAAAGCTATAGAAACAAAACATACAAAAACTTAAAAGGACAATTAACCATAAAATCATTCATCTTTATGCATGCTTGCGTTAAAGGGCAATTAAGCATAAATTCATTTATGTTTACGTATGCTTGTGCACGTTCCTAGTCAAACATTCAGCAATGACATACCTTGCTCTCAACCATAGCAGGCAACTGACATTCATCTCCAACTAAAATTGCGTGACTAACACCGTGAAGTTTGTAGCGGTATCACTGACTCGCATTCTTTCAACTGGGCAGCCTCATCAATCACCATAAACTGACAGGCTCCATTTCCACGGAGTAGAGCTTATATGAGGCTACCCGCGTACTGACGTGAAA